>JAUCBJ010008443.1:0-86642 GCA_032718475.1 Nemertoderma westbladi | reverse complement strand
GGCCAGAAACTGATAAATGATTTATAACTAATAACTTTTAAATTTTTGACTCTAGAAGGTTAAGGTGCATTTTATACGGTTAATATTAATACGGGCAATCCAAATATTCGATTGGTTTTGCTGCGCAAATGATATAAAAAAAATGAGGGCCAATATTAAAATTTAGCGTTTCAAACTGGCTGCGCGGGAACACGTGTAGCTCAAAAACTACTCAACGTCTGGGAAACGTATTTAAACATTCTTATAGAGCGTTAAATTATCTATCTTTCAGCGTTAGTTACAACGCCGTAGCTATTATACAACTGGTGCGGTAGACGATCGTGTGAAATAAAATATTTATAAAAAGGGGCAAAAAAAATTTTATTTTTAATAAATCGCTACTCCATTATAATTTAGTGTATTGCTCCAAAAGTACATTTAAAATGTAGAAAATTACCTCCGCTATCTTTTTTCTTAACATTTATAATTAAAATCATAAATTTTAAGGGCCGAAAAATATCGCGTAATTTTGGCCCTTTTTTTCATTTTTTTTTGGGGCCAAAAATGACCCCCTCTCAAAAGATAGAAAAAAAAATTACGGCAAAGAATATACAAATTTTATTGAATTTGGACCACCAGAACAGAAGTTAGAGCGATTTTAGTGAAAAAATAAAAAAAAAATTTTTTGCAAAAAATTAAGAATGGCCAATATTGGATTTCGAACCCGCGAACTTAGGTTTCATTAACGTGATTGATAACCACTAGACTATGTGACCAAGTGATTTTGAAATTTTCGAGTGACTATTTTTAAACATCAATAACTTCGGTTCTACTGGGCCGTTTGATCTGAAACTTTTTTCATTGGATAGAGGATAGATTGTAGTGTTTGAAATAGGATACAACTTGGGAAAAGACGCATGTGCACTTAGTGAAAAATGCACTTAAATAGTGCACATTTTTTCGATAATTCAAACACTATTATTTCAAGTTCTATACATCCTAGAATGTTATTATTTGGATTAAAATGTAGTTTGGAGTGATTTCTAACTATAATCTTAACATTTGTTTATCTTTTTATGTCTATAAAGTGACTTAAAATGTCCATGAATATGGTCCAAAATCGCAAATGTCGCGATTTATTAAATTGGATTTTTGACACTTTTAGCGACTGACACTTGATCATGCACCATCGTAGATCGGTAGAGGATAGACATAAGTGTGTTAAATAGGAACCACGTTTAGGATCCGATAAAGTGCACTTGTGCAATTATGTGCGCAAATGTGCAATTTTTTTAATAAGGTCAAATGGTGTATTATTGGGTTCTTTTCGTTGCAGATACTTTATTTTCATATTAATATGTTGTTTGGACCTTACTGGGCGCATTAGGAGTATGTGTACAAATAACCGGTCCTTATAATGGTTTGATTGGTTAAATTAATAATAAATAAGGTTGTAATATTCTAAAAACCAATGTGATCTTAAATGAACTTTAAGCAATAAATAGAGTTCAGATAACAAATGGACCACACAATTTATTAAAAAACTCGCACCTTGTTGGACTTAATATGTCGCTTCAATTTTATTCAACAGTGGATATTTGGGGGAAGTTAGATGAACTGCATTTATGCAGTGATTCTAACTTCCCCCTTCGTAATATAATATACCAAAGGCACATTCTTTGGAGGACCTGTTGTTTACTATGTAGACTTTGTTCAACCTAAACGACTTAAGTCAGATTAACAATATTATACTGTAAAATTTATACGCAATGGTGAGTGGTATAAAATGCTGAACTTCGAACTGTGGTTCTGGAGTAATTTTTAATACATCAACATCTGTAGGGATTTACCCATAAATGAAATCTAGAATCCATTGTTACAGTATAAGGGTATCAACAACCATATATTCTATATAGATCATAACAGAGACGCCTTATTAATTCACAATTATAATTTCAGAGCTGAAATGTTTCGTTGACTATAACTCGCAGACCACATATCGTATACAAACGACCTAGTAGTGTTTATTTATTTTGGTGAGTTATAAAGGGGAAGGATTCACTTCGAGGAAAATAATATGTCGTTTAAAACAAAAATTAATATAAAAATAACGAGTCCAGCTGTACTCCACTCCCTGTCACTCGACCAGTGTCTGTCTTCCTCCTCCCTTACCCCTTCCCTCGCTTTTCCCTTTACCTCGTGGTCTTTCGTAAAGTATATTTTCATTGAGGGGCCCACCTTGGTGGGATAAATATTTCTCCATTTGACGCAACACCGCCGCGGCCGCTATTCACCTCCCTCATAGCGGCCGCGGCGGTGTTGCGTCAAATGGAGAAATATTTATCCCACCAAGAGAATTCGAAATTTTCGAGTGATTATTTTTAAACATCAATAACTTCTGTTCTACTGGGCCGTTTGATCTGAAACTTTTTTCATTGGATAGAGGATAGATTGTAGTGTGTGAAATAGGATACAACTTGGGAAAAGACGCATGTGCACTTAGTGCATAATGCACTTAAAAAGTACACATTTTTTCGATATTTCAAACACTATTATTTCCAGTTCTATTCATCGTAGAATGTTATTTTTTGGATTAAAATGTAGTTTGGAGTGATTTCTAACTATAATCGTAACATTTGTTTAACTTTTTATGTATATAAAGTGACTTAAAATGCCCATGAATATGGTCCAAAATCGCAAATGTCGCGATTTATTAAATTAGATTTTTTACACTTTTAGTGACTGACACTGGATCATACACCATCGTAGATCGGTAGAGGATAAACATAAGTTTGTTAAATAAGAACCACCATTACGATCTGCTGAAGTGCACTTGTACAAATAAGTGTGCAAAAGTGCAAATTTTTTAATAAGGTCAAATTATATAGCATTGGGTTCTTTTCTTTGCAGATACTTTATTTTCATATTAATATGTTGTTTGGCTCATACTGAGCGCATTAGGGATATGCGTACAAATAAGCGGCCCTTATTAAGGCTTCGATTGGGTTAATAAATAAAACATAATGTTGTAATATTCTAAAAAACCAGTGTGATATTAAATGCACTTTAAACAATAAATAGAGATCAAATAACAAATGGACCACACAATTAAAAACTCGCACAATTTTGTACTTACAGTATTATATCGCTTCAAATTAATTCAACAGTGGATATTTGGGGGAAGGGGGAAGTTACAGTGTGCATTCGGGGGAAGTTTGGTGAACTGCATTTATGCAGTGAATCCAAACTTCCCCCTTTTAGATATCGTATACTTAAGACATGCTAGGGTGACGGGGAAATATTTGTTACTGTCACATTTTGCTTCCATTTATCCTATACTTTATTATTACCCCAGTCAGATAAGAGATAATAAATCAGTAAAAACTAAACTAAACTGTCTTTCATGCAAACAAATTTCTAATTAAAGACGGGTGAATGACCATGACCATGGAAATAATTTTAAATATAATCGTATATCAACTCTTTGGGGAGGCTTCCAAACCCAAAAACAATTATTTCGTTACATATAATATAGTAAATAACGTTGTATGTTCTTCTTCCTCTCATAATAAAATATATATGAAATATCTCTGATCGCTGTGCCCTGAACATTTCACAACCAAAATGTTTCAGTGTGAAAAGTGTAGGCCTACCACACTCCGCCCAAACAACCGCAAACGCATAGCCAACAAATTTAACAAAAGGTTACATACATGTTGGGTTCATGACGAGATGAGTGAAAATTGATCGCGTAATATAAACTAAAAAATTGAGAGTCGGGCCTGGCTCTTCTCCACTTTCTTACCAAATGGAAATGTTGTTGTTATAATCTAATATTGGGGCGGCTTTCTCTCGGTGGGATAAATATTTCTCCATTTGACGCAACACCGCCGCGGCCGCTATGAGGGAGGTGAATACCGCGGCCGCTCCTAAAGCCGCAGGCCATCGCTAACTATATAGGTTAACTTGGGATTCTGGGGGACTTTTCGATGAAGGAACAGACCAAATTTTTTTATTTTCTCACCAGGGGAGCGGCTCGGAATTCTAAGATATTAGCAACTCTAACATTATTAAATCTAACCCTTCGACGGACACGGCGGACAAAAATCCGTCATTTTTTCGACAATTTTAAAAATTTTTTGAAAGGCGCTCTACAGTGGCTCGAAAAAACCCTAGGTTATTGCTTAGCCGACGCCGGGATACGATAGAAGGGATTAATTAGTGAATTCGTTTTTTTTTTCAAAAAAGATTACCACGCCTTTTTTCCGAAAATGTCCGTCAAAGTTGAAAAAACGGACAAAATGACTTTGCGGGATCCGCTATAACTCGGCTAATATTAATCGTACGGGGACGAAAGTACTACTAGGATCGGCATGCTGCATTGCAGCTGCATTTTTAAGAATGCTGTGCCGGCTTGTCAACAAAATTGCACCGCCACAACTCCCTATCACCCATGACATTTGCTAGATCATCCGCATCTTTAAGGCCAGTGTCCTTTAAGATGCGTCTCAAGAAAGTCATGGGCTGTCCACCATGCTTATTCACTCCATGAGGCTGCCATAGTACAAGATTATGCACTGGCTGGTCCTCACGGCGAAAGCAATGTCCTGCAAAGCGGAGGCGATTTTGTTCTAGTGTCAAGCTTGGGGGAACCAATGAGACACCTCCAATGTTATATAGTGTCTGGTTGGAGATGTGTGCATTGTACTTGACACAATGTACCCGGCGTAGCATTCTTGTGAATGTGCCATCCAGAGATTTGGTGTCCTCAGCAGTTAGAGCCCAGCATGGACTCCCGTAGAGGAGTACTGGAACTACTGCTGCTCTAAATAATCGGACCTTAAGTTTCCGATTAATTCTAGGTGACTTCCAAATCCTGGAAAGCCTATTCAAGGCTGCCCATGCCTTTCCCTTACGTATTCGAAGGTCCTCACCTGACTTCCGGATCCATGATCCCAGGTAACAGAAGTCGTCCACATGCTCAAGCATACCATCCTTTGAGCTTATGCTCATCCGATCAGAGACTTGCTGAGGACTTTCAAAGTTAACTGTCAGAATTTTGGTCTTTCTGGAGTTAATAAAAAGACCAACACTAGAAGCAGCATGTTCTAATGAGCTGAGGAGCCGCTGGGCTCCCTCTAATGATTCTGAGAGTACTCCTAAGTCATCAGCAAAGTCTAGATCAGTTAGGTACTTGGCAGGATTTCCTCGACTTCTGGAGCCAGTAGGTGGAGTTATCATCACCCCATCATCATTATGATGATCTAAGGACATGCGTAGAACATAGTCAACCACAATAATGAACAAGAATGGTGCAAGTGTGTCTCCTTGGAGGACGCCCCATAACACTTCAAATGGTTCTGTGTCACCGTCAACAGTAGACACAAATGTTGTCGAACCATCGTATACTGATCTGATTGCTGCAATAATTTCATCAGGAATCCCATATAATGAAAGTATGCTGAACATACGTGAGCGAGAGACTGAATCAAAGGCCTTGAAGAAGTCAACAAAGATAACAGCCAGATGCCTGTCTTTCTTTTTTGATAACTCTTCAATTATCCTTCTAAGTGCCAAAATGGGCTCCATGGTCCCACGACCTTTACGGAACCCATTCTGATTTCCACGTAGCAGTCTCTCAATGGGATCCCTGACGCGATTTAATAGAATTCTATTGTATAGTTTTGCAGCAATCGATATCAATGAGATTCCCCGAAAAGAACCATAGAGTGTTAGGTTGCCCTTCTTGGGAACTGGCACCAACTTATTTGTTTTCATTTCTTGTGGGACTCTTGTTGTACGGTACATGTCTACTATGATGGGATAGATGAGCTTTAAACACTCAGGTATTTTAAAGACCTCAGGGGGAACACCATCTACTCCACTGGCACGATTGGTCTTAATGCTCTTTGCAGCAGCCTTCACTTCTGCAAAGGAGATATCGCCAATGGGAATATCTGGGAGTACAGACTCAGACACTTTTACTTCTATAAAGTTATCAGGCAATACCCTGTCATTATTGAGGAGCTTTTCAAAGTGGTCTTTCCAACCATTGAGGCGATCGGCTGGTGATTCAGCCTTAACCTTGGTGGTTGGTTGGCTTTTCCGCCCAGTAAGCAGATTGATCGATTTCCATGCCTGTGATGATTGCCTGCTGTCGTCAGCATCATTGATGGCATCAACCTGTTGGTTTATTAGCTCCTGTAGATTAACAGAGTACTGCCTGTTCAGGGACCTAGATGCAGCTTTAACTGCATTCTTGGCCGCTGTAGTCTGTTTGAGTCGGGACTCTTTCTGCGCCTTATGAAGGTCATTTCGGCACTTCTGAATTTTGTTGTCAGTCCAGGGGGCCCTTTTCCTGTTTCGAGGGTATACAGGAACTGTTTCTGCAGCTGCTAACTTAACTGCTTCTGTAAAGGCAGTATAGCCCTCACAGTGATCTGCCGCCTCAGAGGCAAGAGCCTCATACCTGTTGCTCAGCTGTAGTGTGAAGCTGGATCTCACACTTGGCTGTTGCAACAGAGAGGACCAGTCATGCCGTGGCAAGGCAGATTTCGTTGTTCTGCTAGCACGCAGACTAAGTCTTACCTTGGCCACAATAAGGCGGTGATCACTGGAGAAGGGTCGAAGTGTAAATGCATTACAGTCTTGTATAGAGCTCCTGTATTTCCTACGAAACAGAATATGGTCTATCTGGGACTTGTGACCACTGGGTCCACTATGAGTCCATAGCTTTCCAGTTCGCTTCTTGAACTGGGTTCCAGCCGAAAACAATCCATTTCCAGATTGAAAAAACGGAAAAAACGAAATAACGCGGTTGGAAAGGGGAAGAGTGGTACTACCTTCGTATCGAATGGGGATAAGATATTTATTAAAATTTCGGGTGGAAAAAGGGGCTGTAAATTTGTACGTTTTTGTCCGTCTTTTTTGGAAAACTTATTTCCGAAATGTTTAATTCGACAACGCGGGTAGGAATCCACTAATTCTTTTATGAAACTCGTAGAAGACCATTGGGGCTACGTTCCTATCGAATGGGGGTACAAAAAATATGTCGGCAATAGGGGCCAAAAAGGGCCAGAATTTGTAAAGTAGTTTTTATCGAATAATTTTTTATTTTTAACTTTAGTTGGTTAAGGTACATTATATACAGTCAATATCCATACGGGGAATTCAAATATGCTATCGGTTTTGCTCCAAGGATGATATTAAAAAAATGAGGGCCAAAATTATAATTTCGTGCTTCAAACTTGCTTCGCGGGAAATCGTCTAGCTCGAAAACTACTTAACTTACGGGAGATTTGTTTACACAGACTTATAGTGCGTTAAATTATCTATCTAACAGCGTTAATCACAGCGCCGGAGGTATTATAAAACTGGAGCGGCAGGCGATCGTGTGAAATGTAATATTTATAAAAAGGGACGAAAAATTTTTTTTTTTAACAAATCGCTATTCCATTATAATTTAGCTTATTGCGCCAAAAGTACCTGTAAAAGTATCAAATTAACTCCGCTATCTTTTATCTTAACATATATAAGTAAAATTACGATTTTTAAGGGTCGAAAAATATCGTGTTATTTTGGCCCTTTTTTTTAATTTTTTTGGGGCCAAAAATAACCCCTTCTCAAAAGATTAAGAAAAAAATTACGGCAAAGAATATACCAATTTTATTGAATTTGGACCAACAGAACCGAAGTTAGAGCGATTTTAGTGAAAAAATAAAAATAATTTTTTTTGCAAAAAAATTAAGAATGGTCAGGTCAATATTGGATTTCGAACCCGCGAACTTAGGTTTCATTAACGTGATTGATAACCACTAGACTATGTGACCAAGAGAATTTGAAATTTTCGAGTGACTATTTTTAAACATAAATAACTTCGGTTCTACAGGGCCGTTTAATCTGAAACTTTTTTCATTGGATAGAGGATAGATTGTAGTGTGTGAAATAGGATAAAACTTGGGAAAAGACTTATGTGCACTTAGTGCAAAATGCACTTAAATAGTGAACATTTTTTCGATATTTCAAACACTGTTATTTCCAGTTCTATTCATCGTAGAATGTTATTTTTTGGATTAAAATGTAGTTTGAAATGATTTCTAACTATAATCGTAACATTTGTTTAACTTTTTATGTCTATAAAGTGACTTAAAAATGTCCATGAATATGGTCCAAAATCGCAAATCCAGATTTATTAAATTGGATTTTTGACACTTTTAGCGACTGACACTTGATCATACACCATCGTAGATCGGTAGAGGATAAACATAAGTTTGTTAAATAAGAGCCACCATTACGATCTGCTAAAGTGCATTTGTACAAATAAGTGTGCAAAAGTGCAAATTTTTTAATAAGGTCAAATTATATAGTATTGGGTTCTTTTCTTTGCAGATACTTTATTTTCCTATTAATATGTTGTTTGAACCTTACTGAGCGCATTAGGGGATATGCGTACAAATAACCGGCCCTTATGAGGCTTCGATTGGGTAAATTAATAAAACATAAGGTTGTAGAGTATAATATTCTAAAAACCAGTGTGATATTAAATGCACTTTAAATAATAAATAGAAATCAAATAACAATTGGACCACACAATTAAAAACTCGCACAATTTTGTACTTATTATATCGCTTCAAATTAATTCAACAGTGGATATTTGGGGGAAGGGGGAAGTTACAGTGTGCGTGCATTCGGGGGAAGTTTGGTGAACTGCATTTATGCAGTGAATCCAAACTTCCCCCTTTGATATATCATATACTTAAGACATGCTAGGGTGACGGGGAAATATTTGTTACTGTCACACTTTGCTTCCATTTATCCTATCCTTTATTATTACCGCAGTCAGATAAGAGATAATAAATCAGTAAAAACTAAACTAAACTGTCTTTCATGCAAACAAATTTCTAACTAAAGACGGGTGAATGACCATGACCATGGAAATAATTTTAAATATAATTGTATATCAACTATTTGGGGAGGCTTCCAAGTTAAACCCGAAAACAATTATTTTGTTACATAGTAAATAACGTTGTATGTTCTTCTTCCTCTCATAATAAAATATAAATGAAATATCTCTGATCGCTATGCCCTGTAACATTTCACAACCAAAATATTTAAGTGTGAAAAGTGTAGGCCTACCACACTCCGCACAAACAACCGCAAACGTATAGCCAACAAATTTAACAAAAGGTTACATACATGTTGGGTTCATGACGAGATGAGTGAAAATTGATCGCGTAATATAAAGTAAAAAATTAAGAGACGGGCTGGCTCTCCTCCACTTTCTTACCCAATGGATATGTTGTTGTAATAATCTAATATTGGGGCGGCTTTCTCTCGGTTACAAATACAATATTACACTACGCTAACCTAAAACCAATATAAAACGTAATTACACTATGTACATGTACAACTTTACCGAGAGCGTGACAATGCCCGACTCAACGATAAAGATGTAATGTACAGAACAATTTATTATAAAACGTAATTACAGTATTAATAGTAAATAATTAATAAACTAATAACTTACTGTAGGACTATTGTACCTATTTTTACATTGCACACAGAGGTGAGATTTAACTGCAGATTTAAAAGAATGTTAATTATTTAGGTTTTTAATTTCATTAGGCAGAGCGTTCCAATTTTTAATGCCGTTAAAAAAGAAAGTATCAGATTCGAAGGATTTACAATTCGGGAGGTAGAAGTTTGAAGCACTAGCTCTGGTACTGTAAGAGTGTGTATCACGTACTCTGTTGAATTTTTGTTTTAGGTAATTGGGACATTTACCGTTATACACTTTATGCACATGGTTATGGTTAAGGCGTAGCTGCTTAACTCTACTATCTAAGTTAAGTAGTCCAGATTCAGAAAAGTCATCTGGAGTTAGGTGGTGCCTAGGTTTGTAGTCTTTAATAAATCGTACTACTTTATACTGAGCTACTTGTAATTTACATTTAAGCTGTTTGGTTAAGCCTTCATACCAAGAAGAGCACGCATAGTCCTTGTGACACTGTATTAAAGAAGAGCAAAGTAACTTGCGGGAGTCGGTGTTTAAACTATTTTTATTTCTGTATAGAAACCTAAGCCTACTGTTAACTTTCGAGAAAATATTTTTCACTATGCTTTCTCCTGATAAATATTTAATTAAATATTTAATATATTTTATTAATTTAATAATATTTACTAAATATTTAACTTCCTTTTTATTTTCAATATTATGTCCATTACTAGTGACTTCAAACTTAGTTACCTTCTTTAAATTTCTTTTGGAACCAAACAAAATACTTTCAGTCTTACCGTAGTGAATGGATAGCTTATTATCAACCAACCACTCATTACAGGATTCTAGAACTGCACTAAACTTTTGGGAAATATGGATAGGATCTTTATGAGAGAAATTATTGAGAGAAAATGTTGAATTTATGATGGGAGTTTGTGTACAAACAAACTTAACCAGCAGTAACAGCAGTAACCCGCAGTAACCCACAGTAACAGCAGTAACAGCCGTAACAGCAGTAACAGCAGTAACAACAGTAACAACAGTAACATCAGTAACAGCAGTAACATCAGTAACAGCAGTAACAGCAGTATCATCAGTAACAGCAGTAACAGCAGTAACATCAGTAACAGCAGTAACAGCAGTAACAGAAGTAACATCAGTAACAGCAGTAACAGCAGTAACATCAGTAACAGCAGTAACATCAGTAACAGCAGTAACAGAAGTAACAGCAGTAACATCAGTAACAGCAGTATCAGTAACAGCAGTAACATCAGTAACAGCAGTAACAGAAGTAACATCAGTAACAGCAGTAACAGAAGTAACATCAGTAACAGCAGTAACAGCAGTAACATCAGTAACAGCAGTAACAGAAGTAACAGAAGTAACAGCAGTAACATCAGTAACAGCAGTAACAGCAGTAACAACAGTAACAGCAGTAACAGCAGTAACAGCAGAAACAGCAGTAACATCAGTAACAGCAGTATCAGTAACAGCAGTAACAGCAGTAACATCAGTAACAGCAGTAATAGCAGTAACAGCAGTAACAGCAGTAACATCAGTAACATCAGTAACAGCAGTATCAGTAACAGCAGTAACAGCAGTAACATCAGTAACAGCAGTAACAGCAGTAACAGCAGTAACAGCAGTAACAGCAGTAACAGCGTCACGTAACAGCAGTATCAGTAACAGCAGTAACAGCAGTAACAGCAGTAACATCAGTAACAGCAGTAACAGCAGTAACAGCAGTAACCAGCAGTAACAGCAGTAACATCAGTAACATCAGTAACAGCAGTAACAGCAGTATCATCAGTAACAGCAGTAACAGCAGTAACAGCAGTAACATCAGTAACAGCAGTATCAGTAACAGCAGTAACAGCAGTAACATCAGTAACAGCAGTAACAGCAGTAACATCAGTAACAGCAGTAACAGCAGTAACAGCAGTAACATCAGTAACAGCAGTATCAGTAACAGCAGTAACAGCAGTAACAGCAGTAACAGCAGTAACAGCAGTAACAGCAGTACCCAGAAGCAAAACCTGGACATCAACCGTCTCAATCTTCCAAAGAACAGGTCCATTGACAGTCCTCGGTACTTACACTTACATAATATATATAATGGCAATGGGCCTGCCTGCCATTACTAGCGGACACATTGTTCCACATGGTTAATGATTTCGGTGGGTATAAATGTTGAACCAGAGGGACACATTTAAGGATCAACCCCCCTGTTAAACACGTGTCACACATTAAATAACTACACCCGTTCTCAACTCATGGGGGAATTCTCACAACGATGTACACGCGCTACCCAAATTTCAATAAACATAAAACAAATCATCAACTAACCTTGAGTGTTCGACCGGATTTGATGAAATTTTTTCCAAGAACATTGTCTAACGCCGGATCCAATTCCTCACCAACGTCTTCAATAAGGAGAGGTCGTCCGAGAGATAGAGCATCTTCTAGATGGGTGCGGAAGTACTTGTGGTTCAGCGACGTTATCTAAATCAGAAATGTATAAGCAGAAGTAGCAGATATCCGTCAACTGTTAATGGATTAATCCCTATATGCAGAAGTAGCAGATATCCGTCAACTGTTAATGGATTAATCCCTATATGCAGAAGTAGCAGATATCCGTCAACTGTTAATGGATTAATCCCTATTATGCAGAAGTAGCAGATATCCGTCAACTGTTACCGGATTAATCCCTATATGCAGAAGTAGCAGATATCCGTCAACTGTTAAGAAGTAGCAGATATCCGTCAACTGTTACCGGATTAATCCCTATATGCAGAAGTAGCAGATATCCGTCAACTGTTACCGGATTAATCCCTATATGCAGAAGTAGCAGATATCCGCCAACTGTTACCGGATTAATCCCTATATGCAGAAGTAGCAGATATCCGCCAACTGTTACCGGATTAATCCCTATATGCAGAAGTAGCAGATATCCGTCAACTGTTAATGGATTAATCCCTATATGCAGAAGTAGCAGATATCCGCCAACTGTTACCGGATTAATCCCTATATGCAGAAGTAGCAGATATCCGTCAACTGTTACCGGATTAATCCCTATATGCAGAAGTAGCAGATATCCGTCAACTGTTACCGGATTAATCCCTATATGCAGAAGTAGCAGATATCCGTCAACTGTTACCGGATTAATCCCTATATGCAGAAGTAGCAGATATCCGTCAACTGTTACCGGATTAATTCCTATATGCAGAAGTAGCAGATATCCGTCAACTGTTAATGGATTAATCCATATATGCAGAAGTAGCAGATATCCGCCAACTGTTACCGGATTAATCCCTATATGCAGAAGTAGCAGATATCCGTCAACTGTTAATGGATTAATCCATATATGCAGAAGTAGCAGATATCCGCCAACTGTTACCGGATTAATCCCTATATGCAGAAGTAGCAGATATCCGCCAACTGTTACCGGATTAATCCCTATATGCAGAAGTAGCAGATATCCGTCAACTGTTACCGGATTAATCCCTATATGCAGAAGTAGCAGATATCCGTCAACTGTTACCGGATTAATCCCTATATGCAGAAGTAGCAGATATCCGCCAACTGTTACCGGATTAATCCCTATATGCAGAAGTAGCAGATATCCGTCAACTGTTACCGGATTAATCCCTATTTGCAGAAGTAGCAGATATCCGTCAACAGTTACCGGATTAATCCCTATTTGCAGAAGTAGCAGATATCCGCCAACTGTTACCGGATTAATCCCTATTTGCAGAAGTAGCAGATATCCGTCAACAGTTACCGGATTAATCCCTATTTGCAGAAGTAGCAGATATCCGTCAACTGTTACCGGATTAATCCCTATTTGCAGAAGTAGCAGATATCCGCCAACTGTTACCGGATTAATCCCTATATGCAGAAGTAGCAGATATCCGTCAACAGTTACCGGATTAATCCCTATTTGCAGAAGTAGCAGATATCCGTCAACAGTTACCGGATTAATCCCTATTTGCAGAAGTAGCAGATATCCGTCAACTGTTACCGGATTAATCCCTATTTGCAGAAGTAGCAGATATCCGCCAACTGTTACCGGATTAATCCCTATATGCAGAAGTAGCAGATATCCGTCAACTGTTACCGGATTAATCCCTATATGCAGAAGTAGCAGATATCCGCCAACTGTTACCGGATTAATTCCTATATGCAGAAGTAGCAGATATCCGTCAACTGTTACCGGATTAATTCCTATATGCAGAAGTAGCAGATATCCGTCAACTGTTAATGGATTAATCCATATATGCAGAAGTAGCAGATATCTGTCAACTGTTACCGGATTAATCCCTATATGCAGAAGTAGCAGATATCCGTCAACTGTTACCGGATTAATCCCTATTATGCAGAAGTAGCAGATATCCGTCAACTGTTACCGGATTAATCCCTATTATGCAGAAGTAGCAGATATCCGTCAACTGTTACCGGATTAATCCCTATATGCAGAAGTAGCAGATATCCGTCAACTGTTACCGGATTAATCCCTATATGCAGAAGTAGCAGATATCCGTCAACTGTTACCGGATTAATCCCTATATGCAGAAGTAGCAGATATCCGTCAACTGTTAATGGATTAATCCCTATATGCAGAAGTAGCAGATATCCGCCAACTGTTACCGGATTAATTCCTATATGCAGAAGTAGCAGATATCCGTCAACTGTTACCGGATTAATTCCTATATGCAGAAGTAGCAGATATCCGTCAACTGTTACCGGATTAATTCCTATATGCAGAAGTAGCAGATATCCGTCAACTGTTAATGGATTAATCCCTATATGCAGAAGTAGCAGATATCCGTCAACTGTTAATGGATTAATCCCTATATGCAGAAGTAGCAGATATCCGTCAACTGTTAATGGATTAATCCCTATTATGCAGAAGTAGCAGATATCCGTCAACTGTTAATGGATTAATCCCTATATGCAGAAGTAGCAGATATCCGTCAACTGTTACCGGATTAATCCCTATATGCAGAAGTAGCAGATATCCGTCAACTGTTACCGGATTAATTCCTATATGCAGAAGTAGCAGATATCCGTCAACTGTTACCGGATTAATCCCTATATGCAGAAGTAGCAGATATCCGTCAACTGTTAATGGATTAATCCATATATGCAGAAGTAGCAGATATCCGTCAACTGTTACCGGATTAATCCCTATTATGCAGAAGTAGCAGATATCCGTCAACTGTTACCGGATTAATCCCTATATGCAGAAGTAGCAGATATCCGTCAACAGTTACCGGATTAATCCCTATTATGCAGAAGTAGCAGATATCCGTCAACTGTTACCGGATTAATCCCTATATGCAGAAGTAGCAGATATCCGTCAACTGTTAATGGATTAATCCATATATGCAGAAGTAGCAGATATCTGTCAACTGTTACCGGATTAATCCCTATATGCAGAAGTAGCAGATATCCGTCAACTGTTACCGGATTAATCCCTATTATGCAGAAGTAGCAGATATCCGTCAACTGTTAATGGATTAATCCATATATGCAGAAGTAGCAGATATCCGTCAACTGTTACCGGATTAATCCCTATATGCAGAAGTAGCAGATATCCGTCAACTGTTAATGGATTAATCCATATATGCAGAAGTAGCAGATATCCGTCAACTGTTACCGGATTAATCCCTATATGCAGAAGTAGCAGATATCCGTCAACTGTTACCGGATTAATCCCTATTATGCAGAAGTAGCAGATATCCGTCAACTGTTACCGGATTAATCCCTATATGCAGAAGTAGCAGATATCCGTCAACTGTTACCGGATTAATCCCTATATGCAGAAGTAGCAGATATCCGTCAACTGTTACCGGATTAATCCCTATATGCAGAAGTAGCAGATATCCGTCAACTGTTACCGGATTAATCCCTATATGCAGAAGTAGCAGATATCCGCCAACTGTTACCGGATTAATCCCTATTATGCAGAAGTAGCAGATATCCGTCAACTGTTACCGGATTAATCCCTATATGCAGAAGTAGCAGATATCCGCCAACTGTTACCGGATTAATCCCTATATGCAGAAGTAGCAGATATCCGTCAACTGTTACCGGATTAATCCCTATATGCAGAAGTAGCAGATATCCGTCAACTGTTACCGGATTAATCCCTATATGCAGAAGTAGCAGATATCCGTCAACTGTTACCGGATTAATCCCTATATGCAGAAGTAGCAGATATCCGTCAACTGTTACCGGATTAATCCCTATATGCAGAAGTAGCAGATATCCGCCAACTGTTACCGGATTAATCCCTATTATGCAGAAGTAGCAGATATCCGTCAACTGTTACCGGATTAATCCCTATATGCAGAAGTAGCAGATATCCGTCAACTGCTACCGGATTAATCCCTATATGCAGAAGTAGCAGATATCCGTCAACTGTTACCGGATTAATCCCTATATGCAGAAGTAGCAGATATCCGTCAACTGCTACCGGATTAATCCCTATATGCAGAAGTAGCAGATATCCGCCAACTGTTACCGGATTAATCCCTATATGCAGAAGTAGCAGATATCCGCCAACTGTTACCGGATTAATCCCTATTATGCAGAAGTAGCAGATATCCGTCAACTGTTACCGGATTAATCCCTATATGCAGAAGTAGCAGATATCCGTCAACTGTTACCGGATTAATCCCTATATGCAGAAGTAGCAGATATCCGTCAACTGTTACCGGATTAATCCCTATATGCAGAAGTAGCAGATATCCGTCAACTGTTACCGGATTAATCCCTATATGCAGAAGTAGCAGATATCCGTCAACTGTTACCGGATTAATCCCTATATGCAGAAGTAGCAGATATCCGTCAACTGTTACCGGATTAATCCCTATATGCAGAAGTAGCAGATATCCGTCAACTGTTACCGGATTAATCCCTATATGCAGAAGTAGCAGATATCCGTCAACTGTTACCGGATTAATCCCTATATGCAGAAGTAGCAGATATCCGTCAACTGTTACCGGATTAATCCCTATATGCAGAAGTAGCAGATATCCGTCAACTGTTACCGGATTAATCCCTATATGCAGAAGTAGCAGATATCCGTCAACTGTTACCGGATTAATCCCTATATGCAGAAGTAGCAGATATCCGTCAACTGTTACCGGATTAATCCCTATATGCAGAAGTAGCAGATATCCGTCAACTGTTACCGGATTAATCCCTATATGCAGAAGTAGCAGATATCCGTCAACTGTTACCGGATTAATCCCTATATGCAGAAGTAGCAGATATCCGTCAACTGTTACCGGATTAATCCCTATATGCAGAAGTAGCAGATATCCGTCAACTGTTACCGGATTAATCCCTATATGCAGAAGTAGCAGATATCCGTCAACTGTTACCGGATTAATCCCTATATGCAGAAGTAGCAGATATCCGTCAACTGTTACCGGATTAATCCCTATATGCAGAAGTAGCAGATATCCGTCAACTGTTACCGGATTAATCCCTATATGCAGAAGTAGCAGATATCCGTCAACTGCTACCGGATTAATCCCTATATGCAGAAGTAGCAGATATCCGCCAACTGTTACCGGATTAATCCCTATTATGCAGAAGTAGCAGATATCCGTCAACTGTTACCGGATTAATCCCTATATGCAGAAGTAGCAGATATCCGTCAACTGTTACCGGATTAATCCCTATATGCAGAAGTAGCAGATATCCGTCAACTGTTACCGGATTAATCCCTATATGCAGAAGTAGCAGATATCCGTCAACTGCTACCGGATTAATCCCTATATGCAGAAGTAGCAGATATCCGCCAACTGTTACCGGATTAATCCCTATATGCAGAAGTAGCAGATATCCGCCAACTGTTACCGGATTAATCCCTATTATGCAGAAGTAGCAGATATCCGTCAACTGTTACCGGATTAATCCCTATATGCAGAAGTAGCAGATATCCGTCAACTGCTACCGGATTAATCCCTATATGCAGAAGTAGCAGATATCCGCCAACTGTTACCGGATTAATCCCTATTATGCAGAAGTAGCAGATATCCGTCAACTGTTACCGGATTAATCCCTATATGCAGAAGTAGCAGATATCCGTCAACTGTTACCGGATTAATCCCTATATGCAGAAGTAGCAGATATCCGTCAACTGTTACCGGATTAATCCCTATATGCAGAAGTAGCAGATATCCGTCAACTGTTACCGGATTAATCCCTATATGCAGAAGTAGCAGATATCCGTCAACTGTTACCGGATTAATCCCTATATGCAGAAGTAGCAGATATCCGTCAACTGTTACCGGATTAATCCCTATATGCAGAAGTAGCAGATATCCGTCAACTGTTACCGGATTAATCCCTATATGCAGAAGTAGCAGATATCCGTCAACTGTTACCGGATTAATCCCTATATGCAGAAGTAGCAGATATCCGTCAACTGTTACCGGATTAATCCCTATATGCAGAAGTAGCAGATATCCGTCAACTGTTACCGGATTAATCCCTATATGCAGAAGTAGCAGATATCCGCCAACTGTTACCGGATTAATCCCTATTATGCAGAAGTAGCAGATATCCGTCAACTGTTACCGGATTAATCCCTATATGCAGAAGTAGCAGATATCCGTCAACTGTTACCGGATTAATCCCTATATGCAGAAGTAGCAGATATCCGTCAACTGTTACCGGATTAATCCCTATATGCAGAAGTAGCAGATATCCGTCAACTGCTACCGGATTAATCCCTATATGCAGAAGTAGCAGATATCCGTCAACAGTTACCGGATTAATCCCTATATGCAGAAGTAGCAGATATCCGCCAACTGTTACCGGATTAATCCCTATTATGCAGAAGTAGCAGATATCCGTCAACTGTTACCGGATTAATCCCTATATGCAGAAGTAGCAGATATCCGCCAACTGCTACCGGATTAATCCCTATTATGCAGAAGTAGCAGATATCCGTCAACTGTTACCGGATTAATCCCTATTATGCAGAAGTAGCAGATATCCGTCAACAGTTACCGGATTAATCCCTATATGCAGAAGTAGCAGATATCCGTCAACTGTTACCGGATTAATCCCTATATGCAGAAGTAGCAGATATCCGTCAACTGTTACCGGATTAATCCCTATATGCAGAAGTAGCAGATATCCGTCAACTGTTACCGGATTAATCCCTATTATGCAGAAGTAGCAGATATCCGTCAACTGTTACCGGATTAATCCCTATATGCAGAAGTAGCAGATATCCGTCAACTGTTACCGGATTAATCCCTATATGCAGAAGTAGCAGATATCCGCCAACTGTACCGGATTAATCCTATATGCAGAAGTAGCAGATATCCGTCAACTGTTACCGGATTAATCCCTATTATGCAGAAGTAGCAGATATCCGTCAACTGTTACCGGATTAATCCCTATATGCAGAAGTAGCAGATATCCGTCAACTGTTACCGGATTAATCCCTATATGCAGAAGTAGCAGATATCCGTCAACTGTTACCGGATTAATCCCTATATGCAGAAGTAGCAGATATCCGTCAACTGTTACCGGATTAATCCCTATATGCAGAAGTAGCAGATATCCGTCAACTGTTACCGGATTAATCCCTATTATGCAGAAGTAGCAGATATCCGTCAACTGTTACCGGATTAATCCCTATTATGCAGAAGTAGCAGATATCCGTCAACTGTTACCGGATTAATCCATATTATGCAGAAGTAGCAGATATCCGTCAACTGTTACCGGATTAATCCCTATTATGCAGAAGTAGCAGATATCCGTCAACTGTTACCGGATTAATCCATATTATGCAGAAGTAGCAGATATCCGTCAACAGTTACCGGATTAATCCCTATATGCAGAAGTAGCAGATATCCGTCAACAGTTACCGGATTAATCCCTATATGCAGAAGTAGCAGATATCCGTCAACTGTTACCGGATTAATCCATATATGCAGAAGTAGCAGATATCCGTCAACTGTTACCGGATTAATCCATATTATGCAGAAGTAGCAGATATCCGCCAACTGTTACCGGATTAATCCCTATATGCAGAAGTAGCAGATATCCGTCAACTGTTACCGGATTAATCCATATTATGCAGAAGTAGCAGATATCCGTCAACAGTTACCGGATTAATCCCTATATGCAGAAGTAGCAGATATCCGTCAACTGTTACCGGATTAATCCCTATATGCAGAAGTAGCAGATATCCGCCAACTGTTACCGGATTAATCCCTATTATGCAGAAGTAGCAGATATCCGTCAACAGTTACCGGATTAATCCCTATATGCAGAAGTAGCAGATATCCGTCAACAGTTACCGGATTAATCCCTATATGCAGAAGTAGCAGATATCCGTCAACTGTTACCGGATTAATCCATATATGCAGAAGTAGCAGATATCCGTCAACTGTTACCGGATTAATCCATATTATGCAGAAGTAGCAGATATCCGCCAACTGTTACCGGATTAATCCCTATATGCAGAAGTAGCAGATATCCGTCAACTGTTACCGGATTAATCCCTATATGCAGAAGTAGCAGATATCCGTCAACTGTTACCGGATTAATCCCTATATGCAGAAGTAGCAGATATCCGTCAACTGTTACCGGATTAATCCATATATGCAGAAGTAGCAGATATCCGTCAACTGTTACCGGATTAATCCCTATATGCAGAAGTAGCAGATATCCGCCAACTGTTACCGGATTAATCCCTATATGCAGAAGTAGCAGATATCCGTCAACTGTTACCGGATTAATCCATATTATGCAGAAGTAGCAGATATCCGTCAACAGTTACCGGATTAATCCCTATTATGCAGAAGTAGCAGATATCCGTCAACTGTTACCGGATTAATCCCTATATGCAGAAGTAGCAGATATCCGTCAACTGTTACCGGATTAATCCCTATATGCAGAAGTAGCAGATATCCGTCAACTGTTACCGGATTAATCCCTATATGCAGAAGTAGCAGATATCCGTCAACTGTTACCGGATTAATCCATATATGCAGAAGTAGCAGATATCCGTCAACAGTTACCGGATTAATCCCTATATGCAGAAGTAGCAGATATCCGCCAACTGTTACCGGATTAATCCCTATTATGCAGAAGTAGCAGATATCCGTCAACTGTTACCGGATTAATCCCTATTATGCAGAAGTAGCAGATATCCGTCAACAGTTACCGGATTAATCCCTATATGCAGAAGTAGCAGATATCCGTCAACTGTTACCGGATTAATCCCTATATGCAGAAGTAGCAGATATCCGTCAACTGTTGCCGGATTAATCCCTATATGCAGAAGTAGCAGATATCCGTCAACTGTTACCGGATTAATCCCTATATGCAGAAGTAGCAGATATCCGTCAACTGTTACCGGATTAATCCCTATATGCAGAAGTAGCAGATATCCGTCAACTGTTACCGGATTAATCCCTATATGCAGAAGTAGCAGATATCCGTCAACTGTTACCGGATTAATCCCTATATGCAGAAGTAGCAGATATCCGTCAACTGTTACCGGATTAATCCCTATATGCAGAAGTAGCAGATATCCGTCAACTGTTACCGGATTAATCCCTATATGCAGAAGTAGCAGATATCCGCCAACTGTTACCGGATTAATCCATATATGCAGAAGTAGCAGATATCCGTCAACTGTTAATGGATTAATCCCTATATGCAGAAGTAGCAGATATCCGTCAACTGTTACCGGATTAATCCCTATATGCAGAAGTAGCAGATATCCGCCAACTGTTACCGGATTAATCCATATATGCAGAAGTAGCAGATATCCGTCAACTGTTAATGGATTAATCCCTATATGCAGAAGTAGCAGATATCCGTCAACTGTTACCGGATTAATCCCTATATGCAGAAGTAGCAGATATCCGTCAACTGTTACCGGATTAATCCCTATATGCAGAAGTAGCAGATATCCGTCAACTGTTACCGGATTAATCCCTATATGCAGAAGTAGCAGATATCCGTCAACTGTTACCGGATTAATCCCTATATGCAGAAGTAGCAGATATCCGTCAACTGTTACCGGATTAATCCCTATATGCAGAAGTAGCAGATATCCGCCAACTGTTACCGGATTAATCCATATATGCAGAAGTAGCAGATATCCGTCAACTGTTAATGGATTAATCCCTATATGCAGAAGTAGCAGATATCCGTCAACTGTTACCGGATTAATCCCTATATGCAGAAGTAGCAGATATCCGTCAACTGTTACCGGATTAATCCCTATATGCAGAAGTAGCAGATATCCGTCAACTGTTACCGGATTAATCCCTATATGCAGAAGTAGCAGATATCCGTCAACTGTTAATGGATTAATCCCTATATGCAGAAGTAGCAGATATCCGTCAACTGTTACCGGATTAATCCCTATATGCAGAAGTAGCAGATATCCGTCAACTGTTACCGGATTAATCCCTATATGCAGAAGTAGCAGATATCCGTCAACTGTTACCGGATTAATCCCTATATGCAGAAGTAGCAGATATCCGCCAACTGTTACCGGATTAATCCATATATGCAGAAGTAGCAGATATCCGTCAACTGTTAATGGATTAATCCCTATATGCAGAAGTAGCAGATATCCGTCAACTGTTACCGGATTAATCCCTATATGCAGAAGTAGCAGATATCCGTCAACTGTTACCGGATTAATCCCTATATGCAGAAGTAGCAGATATCCGTCAACTGTTACCGGATTAATCCCTATATGCAGAAGTAGCAGATATCCGTCAACTGTTACCGGATTAATCCCTATATGCAGAAGTAGCAGATATCCGTCAACTGTTACCGGATTAATCCCTATATGCAGAAGTAGCAGATATCCGCCAACTGTTACCGGATTAATCCCTATATGCAGAAGTAGCAGATATCCGTCAACTGTTACCGGATTAATCCCTATATGCAGAAGTAGCAGATATCCGCCAACTGTTACCGGATTAATCCCTATATGCAGAAGTAGCAGATATCCGTCAACTGTTACCGGATTAATTCCTATATGCAGAAGTAGCAGATATCCGTCAACTGTTACCGGATTAATTCCTATATGCAGAAGTAGCAGATATCCGTCAACTGTTAATGGATTAATCCATATATGCAGAAGTAGCAGATATCTGTCAACTGTTACCGGATTAATCCCTATATGCAGAAGTAGCAGATATCCGTCAACTGTTACCGGATTAATCCCTATATGCAGAAGTAGCAGATATCCGTCAACTGTTACCGGATTAATCCCTATATGCAGAAGTAGCAGATATCCGTCAACTGTTAATGGATTAATCCCTATATGCAGAAGTAGCAGATATCCGTCAACTGTTACCGGATTAATCCCTATATGCAGAAGTAGCAGATATCCGTCAACTGTTACCGGATTAATCCCTATATGCAGAAGTAGCAGATATCCGTCAACTGTTAATGGATTAATCCCTATATGCAGAAGTAGCAGATATCCGTCAACTGCTACCGGATTAATCCCTATATGCAGAAGTAGCAGATATCCGTCAACAGTTACCGGATTAATCCCTATATGCACTTCGAGAACCCACAACCAATATATCGCTTTAACAGCCGTTAGCCGTATAACGGCAGTAATTATCACCCCATAAGGGAAGCTTTGTTACCTACAAAGGTCAAGATAACAAACATTACGGCCCAGCGGCCAAACCAAATTGTTGTCACATGGTTGCGCCATCTTCCATGTTACCCCCATAAAACCCCCATAGCAAAAATGATAGCGTGGTTTTGTGCTTTTTTGTTGCTAGATATAATTGACAGACATTCTTACATATTAAAATACAGTTTTTGCGCGGGAAGGTTTAAACTTTAAAGGCAATTATCTATGAATAACATTTTTCATTTTTAAAACACATCTCCACCGCAATTTTTCAACCAAATCTCATGATTTTAGGCTCATTCGAAAGGGTTTCGACAGTTCTTTAACATTTATTTTACAGAATTTCGAAAAAAATTGTATTTCATGTAATAGCTGATTTTAATCAAAATAATTAAAATTAAGTAATTAAATAAATAAATTTTTTTTAATTACCTAATTAAAAATTCTATAAGATAAATTTTGTATAGTCGATCGTGCTGAATCCAAAAAAGTTGATTTCAAGAAATTTGGACCAAGATTGTGGGACTTTGTAGTGTTTTTAGTTAAATTTCAATTCCACCGCCAGCCGCTAGGGGGAGGCCAAAATATACGTTTGGAGACTATTTGGTCTTCCAGACATTGGCTGGCGACGATACCCACCCCCCCCCCCCCCCCCTTGAGAATGGCCCGGGATATTACTTAACAAATTAATATAAATTAGAGTACCCATGATAATTTCCCTAACCAAATATCAGTTAACCAGACTTGGAATACTGTCGATTTAAGGGGGCCACCTTCGAGGAGAGTGGGCGTGTCGTTACCATTTAATATAATTAAGAAAATTGAGTGCCGTGATATTACGGAGGAGGTTAGATATCGATTCTCGAGAGTCCGTTAGTTGCCACCTTTATATCACTTCTTTTAATAACTTGATTTTATTACCCGTTCTCCATCTCACGACTTAATGACAAAGCCATGCGTGTGGGGCGAAACCAACTGCTTACTGAGTGCATGCAACATCTAGGTCACGGTTGATTTATACTTTGTGATACTGCTGATAAAGTTTTTACTTGTTTTATTTATTAAATTAAACTATGGATGGACCTTCGCATGCATAAGGGAAAGGCATGGGCATGGGCATGGGCATGGGCATGGGCATGGGCATGGGCATGGGCATGGGCATGGGCATGGGCATGGGCATGGGCATGGGCATGGGCATGGGCATGGGCATGGGCATGGGCATGGGCATGGGCATGGGCATGGGCATGGGCATGGGCATGGGCATGGGCATGGGCATGGGCATGGGCATGGGCATGGGCATGGGCATGGGCATGGGCATGGGCATGGGCATGGGCATGGGCATGGGCATGGGCATGGGCATGGGCATGGGCATGGGCATGGGCATGGGCATGGGCATGGGCATGGGCATGGGCATGGGCATGGGCATGGGCATGGGCATGGGCATGGGCATGGGCATGGGCATGGGCATGGGCATGGGCATGGGCATGGGCATGGGCATGGGCATGGGCATGGGCATGGGCATGGGCATGGGCATGGGCATGGGCATGGGCATGGGCATGGGCATGGGCATGGGCATGGGCATGGGCATGGGCATGGGCATGGGCATGGGCATGGGCATGGGCATGGGCATGGGCATGGGCATGGGCATGGGCATGGGCATGGGCATGGGCATGGGCATGGGCATGGGCATGGGCATGGGCATGGGCATGGGCATGGGCATGGGCATGGGCATGGGCATGGGCATGGGCATGGGCATGGGCATGGGCATGGGCATGGGCATGGGCATGGGCATGGGCATGGGCATGGGCATGGGCATGGGCATGGGCATGGGCATGGGCATGGGCATGGGCATGGGCATGGGCATGGGCATGGGCATGGGCATGGGCATGGCATGGGCATGGGCATGGGCATGGGCATGGGCATGGGCATGGGCATGGGCATGGGCATGGGCATGGGCATGGGCATGGGCATGGGCATGGGCATGGGCATGGGCATGGGCATGGGCATGGGCATGGGCATGGGCATGGGCATGGGCATGGGCATGGGCATGGGCATGGGCATGGGCATGGGCATGGGCATGGGCATGGGCATGGGCATGGGCATGGGCATGGGCATGGGCATGGGCATGGGCATGGGCATGGGCATGGGCATGGGCATGGGCATGGGCATGGGCATGGGCATGGGCATGGGCATGGGCATGGGCATGGGCATGGGCATGGGCATGGGCATGGGCATGGGCATGGGCATGGGCATGGGCATGGGCATGGGCATGGGCATGGGCATGGGCATGGGCATGGGCATGGGCATGGGCATGGGCATGGGCATGGGCATGGGCATGGGCATGGGCATGGGCATGGGCATGGGCATGGGCATGGGCATGGGCATGGGCATGGGCATGGGCATGGGCATGGGCATGGGCATGGGCATGGGCATGGGCATGGGCATGGGCATGGGCATGGGCATGGGCATGGGCATGGGCATGGGCATGGGCATGGGCATGGGCATGGGCATGGGCATGGGCATGGGCATGGGCATGGGCATGGGCATGGGCATGGGCATGGGCATGGGCATGGGCATGGGCATGGGCATGGGCATGGGCATGGGCATGGGCATGGGCATGGGCATGGGCATGGGCATGGGCATGGGCATGGGCATGGGCATGGGCATGGGCATGGGCATGGGCATGGGCATGGGCATGGGCATGGGCATGGGCATGGGCATGGGCATGGGCATGGGCATGGGCATGGGCATGGGCATGGGCATGGGCATGGGCATGGGCATGGGCATGGGCATGGGCATGGGCATGGGCATGGGCATGGGCATGGGCATGGGCATGGGCATGGGCATGGGCATGGGCATGGGCATGGGCATGGGCATGGGCATGGGCATGGGCATGGGCATGGGCATGGGCATGGGCATGGGCATGGGCATGGGCATGGGCATGGGCATGGGCATGGGCATGGGCATGGGCATGGGCATGGGCATGGGCATGGGCATGGGCATGGGCATGGGCATGGGCATGGGCATGGGCATGGGCATGGGCATGGGCATGGGCATGGGCATGGGCATGGGCATGGGCATGGGCATGGGCATGGGCATGGGCATGGGCATGGGCATGGGCATGGGCATGGGCATGGGCATGGGCATGGGCATGGGCATGGGCATGGGCATGGGCATGGGCATGGGCATGGGCATGGGCATGGGCATGGGCATGGGCATGGGCATGGGCATGGGCATGGGCATGGGCATGGGCATGGGCATGGGCATGGGCATGGGCATGGGCATGGGCATGGGCATGGGCATGGGCATGGGCATGGGCATGGGCATGGGCATGGGCATGGGCATGGGCATGGGCATGGGCATGGGCATGGGCATGGGCATGGGCATGGGCATGGGCATGGGCATGGGCATGGGCATGGGCATGGGCATGGGCATGGGCATGGGCATGGGCATGGGCATGGGCATGGGCATGGGCATGGGCATGGGCATGGGCATGGGCATGGGCATGGGCATGGGCATGGGCATGGGCATGGGCATGGGCATGGGCATGGGCATGGGCATGGGCATGGGCATGGGCATGGGCATGGGCATGGGCATGGGCATGGGCATGGGCATGGGCATGGGCATGGGCATGGGCATGGGCATGGGCATGGGCATGGGCATGGGCATGGGCATGGGCATGGGCATGGGCATGGGCATGGGCATGGGCATGGGCATGGGCATGGGCATGGGCATGGGCATGGGCATGGGCATGGGCATGGGCATGGGCATGGGCATGGGCATGGGCATGGGCATGGGCATGGGCATGGGCATGGGCATGGGCATGGGCATGGGCATGGGCATGGGCATGGGCATGGGCATGGGCATGGGCATGGGCATGGGCATGGGCATGGGCATGGGCATGGGCATGGGCATGGGCATGGGCATGGGCATGGGCATGGGCATGGGCATGGGCATGGGCATGGGCATGGGCATGGGCATGGGCATGGGCATGGGCATGGGCATGGGCATGGGCATGGGCATGGGCATGGGCATGGGCATGGGCATGGGCATGGGCATGGGCATGGGCATGGGCATGGGCATGGGCATGGGCATGGGCATGGGCATGGGCATGGGCATGGGCATGGGCATGGGCATGGGCATGGGCATGGGCATGGGCATGGGCATGGGCATGGGCATGGGCATGGGCATGGGCATGGGCATGGGCATGGGCATGGGCATGGGCATGGGCATGGGCATGGGCATGGGCATGGGCATGGGCATGGGCATGGGCATGGGCATGGGCATGGGCATGGGCATGGGCATGGGCATGGGCATGGGCATGGGCATGGGCATGGGCATGGGCATGGGCATGGGCATGGGCATGGGCATGGGCATGGGCATGGGCATGGGCATGGGCATGGGCATGGGCATGGGCATGGGCATGGGCATGGGCATGGGCATGGGCATGGGCATGGGCATGGGCATGGGCATGGGCATGGGCATGGGCATGGGCATGGGCATGGGCATGGGCATGGGCATGGGCATGGGCATGGGCATGGGCATGGGCATGGGCATGGGCATGGGCATGGGCATGGGCATGGGCATGGGCATGGGCATGGGCATGGGCATGGGCATGGGCATGGGCATGGGCATGGGCATGGGCATGGGCATGGGCATGGGCATGGGCATGGGCATGGGCATGGGCATGGGCATGGGCATGGGCATGGGCATGGGCATGGGCATGGGCATGGGCATGGGCATGGGCATGGGCATGGGCATGGGCATGGGCATGGGCATGGGCATGGGCATGGGCATGGGCATGGGCATGGGCATGGGCATGGGCATGGGCATGGGCATGGGCATGGGCATGGGCATGGGCATGGGCATGGGCATGGGCATGGGCATGGGCATGGGCATGGGCATGGGCATGGGCATGGGCATGGGCATGGGCATGGGCATGGGCATGGGCATGGGCATGGGCATGGGCATGGGCATGGGCATGGGCATGGGCATGGGCATGGGCATGGGCATGGGCATGGGCATGGGCATGGGCATGGGCATGGGCATGGGCATGGGCATGGGCATGGGCATGGGCATGGGCATGGGCATGGGCATGGGCATGGGCATGGGCATGGGCATGGGCATGGGCATGGGCATGGGCATGGGCATGGGCATGGGCATGGGCATGGGCATGGGCATGGGCATGGGCAGCATTGAATAGGCTTTCCAGGATTTGGAAGTCACCGAGAATTAATCGGAAACTTAAGGTCCGATTATTTAGAGCAGCAGTAGTTCCAGTACTCCTCTATGGGAGTCCATGCTGGGCTCTAACTGCTAAAGATACCAAATCTCTAGATGGCACATTCACAAGAATGCTACGCCGGGTTCATTGTGTCAAGTACAATGCACACATCTCCAACCAGACACTATATAACATTGGAGGTGTCTCATTGGTTCCCCCAAGCTTGACACTAGAACAAAATCGCCTCCGCTTTGCAGGACATTGCTTTCGCCGTGAGGACCAGCCAGTGTATAATCTTGTACTTTGGCAGCCTCATGGGGTGAATAAGCATGGTGGACAGCCCATGACTTTCTTGAGACGCATCTTAAAGGACACTGGCCTTGAAGACGCGGATGGTCTAGCAAATCTCATGGGTGATAAAGAGTTGTGGCGGCGCAATTTTGTCGACAAGCCGGCACAGCATTCTTAGTATATATGTAATATATATATATAATGCAGCTACAATGCAACATGCCGATCGTAGTAGTAGTATACTAAATGTACTAGGCATTACCTAATACCTAGAATATTAATTAGTTAACGAAAATAACTTTACCTTATTATCGGCGCAATTGTAGGACTAATCAAATCACATGCGTAATACTTAACCGGGTGGTGTAAAAATTTATTAATCTCTCCAAACCATCAGCTGTCGGATTCCATATGAACTACATAGACCACTACGTACCTGGAGTTCATTGTCTTTCTCTTTGTTTTTAATCCATATTTTTCCTTGAATCTGTGGATCTACGAGTAGAGGATATCGAGCAGCCTTGGTTACTATGATACCGTTCTGAACGCTCAGCTCATCGTTTGGCAAACCTTGGAGATTCCACTCGCCGATGGTGGGTTGATCGACAAGCATCTCTATTAGATTGAGATCCTGTAGAAAACCAATGGAATGAATTGTATCATAATCCTTAATGCAGCTCATATTTACCTACAGCTACCGCGATTTATATATAAATATACTTCCTAGATTCCCTATTGGGGTACCTCGAAGTGGGTTACCTACTGCTTGGATGCCCTGTAGAAGCCGAGCACCTCAATCGCCTTCGAGAGTTCTTTGGCACCACGCCTGGAGCTCAGAGGGCTTATTTCCGAAAGAAGGCTGCCTGGGGGTGAGACTTCCAAAAGGAGGTAGTTCTTGTTGCGTGTGTGATGGGGTAGGGGAAGGGGGGGGGGGGGGAATCTAATTGAAGGGATGGGTCCTTAATCACAGAAAACATCCCGTATTTATTATGACCCAAGCAAAAATCCCTGCCCAAAATCGCTTAACACCATTTACTTAAATACAATGCACCGTATACATACCCCCACAGAAGCGACCGTGATCCAATACAACTGCAAGAATGCACAATGACAGTACAAACCCCCCACAATTAATAATGTCCTAGATGTCATTTGCAACCAATAAGGCCCACTTGGCCGCTGTAGTCTGTTTGAGTTGGGACTCTTTCTGCGCCTTACATAGGTCATTTCGGCACTTCTGGATTTTGTTGTCAGTCCAGGGGGCCCGTTTCCTGTTTCGAGGGTATACAGGAACTGTTTCTGCAGCTGCTAACTTAACTGCTTCTGTAAAGACAGTATAGCCCTCACAGTGATCTGCCGCCTCAGAGGCAAGAACCTCATACCTGTTGCTCAGCTGTAGTGTGACGCTGGATCTCACACTTGGCTGTTGCAACAGAGAGGACCAGTCATGCCGCGGCAAGGCAGATTTCGTTGTTCTGCTAGCACGCCGACTAAGTCTTACCTTGGCCACAATAAGGCGGTGATCACTGGAGAAGGGTCGAAGTGTAAATGCATTACAGTCTTGTATAGAGCTCCAGTACTTCCTACGAAACAGAATATGGTCTATCTGGGACTTGTGACCACTGGGTCCACTATGAGTCCATAGCTTTCCAGTTCGCTTCTTGAACTGGGTTCCAGCCGAAAACAATCCATTTCCAGAGATAAAATCCTGAAGATGGACGGAATTTCGGTTGACACTATTGCTATAGACCCAGGGCGATGTAGGTGATTGATGCAGACTTGCATTAAAGTCTCCCAGGAATGTTAAGAATGCATGCTGATCCACTCCATCAGTAGCTGCTTGTAGATTCTGGTAGAAATTTCCCACCTCCTCTACAGGGGCAACACTAGTTGGAGAGTAGCACACAATCAGAACCATCTTAGGAAACTTCTAAGCCAGTCTTCCAGAACATGAGAAGTGGCAACGGATGATGCGGTTAGAGATTTGGTCTATTTTGTCCAATGCTGCATGTGCAGTTGGATTCATCAAAAGACCAATACCACCATTGCCACTATCATCTGCTGACGCAAGGGCGAGTCGCCAACCGCCCCCCATGTCCTTAATCAGAACCTCATCAGTCTGTCCAGTCTGCATTCGGTGCTCTTGAACACCCACTGCGCTAAGAGAAAGCTTATCTGCCAAGGCAGTCAGCTCACCTTGTCGCATTGTGGACCCGAGTGCTAGGGTGTTTACTGAGGCAAGTCACTAGACTAGCCTCAGTAAACACCCTAACACTCGGGTCCCCAATGCGACAAGGTGAGCTGACTGCCTTGGCAGATAAGCTTTCTCTTAGTGCAGTGGGTGTTCAAGAGCACCGAATGCAGACTGGACAGACTGATGAGGTTCTGATTAAGGACATGGGGGGCGGTTGGCGACTCGCCCTCGCGTCTGCAGATGATAGTGGCAATGGTGGAATTGGTCTATTGATGAATCCAACTGCACATGCAGCATTGGACAAAATAGACCAAATCTCTAACCGCATCATCCGTTGCCACTTCTCATGTTCTGGAAGACTGGCTAAGAAGTTTCCTAAGGTGGTTCTGATTGTGTGCTACTCTCCAACTAGTGTTGCCCCTGTAGAGGAGGTGGAAAATTTCTACCACAATCTACAAGCAGCAACTGATGGAGTGGATCAGCATGCATTCTTAACATTCCTGGGAGACTTTAATGCAAGTCTGCATCAATCACCTACATCGCCCTGGGTCTATAGCAATAGTGTTAACCGAAATGCTGTCCATCTTCAGGATTTTATCTCTGGAAATGGATTGTTTTCGGCTGGAACCCAGTTTAAGAAGCGAACTGGAAAGCTATGGACTCATAGTGGACCCAGTGGTCACAAGTCCCAGATAGACCATATTCTGTTTCGTAGGAAATACAGGAGCTCTATACAAGACTGTAATGCATTTACACTTCGACCCTTCTCCAGTGATCACCGCCTTATTGTGGCCAAGGTAAGACTTAGTCTGCGTGCTAGCAGAACAACGAAATCTGCCTTGCCACGACATGACTGGTCCTCTCTGTTGCACCAGCCAAGTGTGAGATCCAGCTTCACACTACAGCTGAGCAACAGGTATGAGGCTCTTGCCTCTGAGGCGGCAGATAACTGTGAGGGCTATACTGCCTTTACAGAAGCAGTTAAGTTAGCAGCTGCAGAAACAGTTCCTGTATACCCTCGAAACAGGAAAAGGACCCCCTGGACTGACAACAAAATTCAGAAGTGCCGAAATGACCTTCATAAGGTGCAGAAAGAGTCCCGACTCAAACAGACTACAGCGGCCAAGAATGCAGTTAAAGCTGCATCTAGGTCCCTGAACAGGCAGTACTCTGTTAATCTACAGGAGCTAATAAACCAACAGGTTGATGCCATCAATGATGCTGACGACAGCAGGCAATCATCCCAGGCATGGAAATCGATCAATCTGCTTACTGGGCGGAAAAGCCAACCAACCACCAAGGTTAAGGCTGAATCACCAGCCGATCGCCTCAATGGTTGGAAAGCCCACTTCGAAAAGCTCCTCAATAATGACAGGGTATTGCCTGATAACTTTATAGAAGTAAAAGTGTCTGAGTCTGTACTCCCAGATATTCCCATTGGCGATATCTCCTTTGCAGAAGTGAAGGCTGCTGCAAAGAGCATTAAGACCAATCGTGCCAGTGGAGTAGATGGTGTTCCCCCTGAGGTCTTTAAAATACCTGAGTGTTTAAAGCTCATCTATCCCATCATAGTAGACATGTACCGTACAACAAGAGTCCCACAAGAAATGAAAACAAATAAGTTGGTGCCAGTTCCCAAGAAGGGCAACCTAACACTCTATGGTTCTTTTCGGGGAATCTCATTGATCTCGATTGCTGCAAAACTATACAATAGAATTCTATTAAATCGCATCAGGGATCCCATTGAGAGACTGCTACGTGGAAATCAGAATGGGTTCCGTAAAGGTCGTGGGACCATGGAGCCCATTTTGGCACTTAGAAGGATAATTGAAGAGTTATCAAAAAAGAAAGACAGGCATCTGGCTGTTATCTTTGTTGACTTCTTCAAGGCCTTTGATTCAGTCTCTCGCTCACGTATGTTCAGCATACTTTCATTATATGGGATTCCTGATGAAATTATTGCAGCAATCAGATCAGTATACGATGGTTCGACAACATTTGTGTCTACTGTTGACGGTGACACAGAACCATTTGAAGTGTTATGGGGTGTCCTCCAAGGAGACACACTTGCACCATTCTTGTTCATTATTGTGGTTGGCTATGTTCTACGCATGTCCTTAGATCATCATAATGATGATGGGGTAATGATAACTCCACCTACTGGCTCCAGAAGTCGAGGAAATCCTGCCAAGTACCTAACTGATCTAGACTTTGCTGATGACTTAGGAGTACTCTCAGAATCATTAGAGGGAGCCCAGCGGCTCCTCAGCTCATTAGAACATGCTGCTTCTAGTGTTGGTCTTTTTATTAACTCCAGAAAGACCAAAATTCTGACAGTTAACTTTGAAAGTCCTCAGCAAGTCTCTGATCGGATGAGCATAAGCTCAAAGGATGGTATGCTTGAGCATGTGGACGACTTCTGTTACCTGGGATCATGGATCCGGAAGTCAGGTGAGGACCTTCGAATACGTAAGGGAAAGGCATGGGCAGCCTTGAATAGGCTTTCCAGGATTTGGAAGTCACCTAGAATTAATCGGAAATTTAAGGTCCGATTATTTAGAGCAGCAGTAGTCCCAGTACTCCTCTACGGGAGTCCATGCTGGGCTCTAACTGCTGAGGACACCAAATCTCTGGATGGCACATTCACAAGAATGCTACGCCGGGTACATTGTGTCAAGTACAATGCACACATCTCCAACCATACACTATATAACATTGGAGGTGTCTCATTGGTTCCCCCAAGCTTGACACTAGAACAAAATCGCCTCCGCTTTGCAGGACATTGCTTTCGCCGTGAGGACCAGCCAGTGCATAATCTTGTACTTTGGCAGCCTCATGGAGTGAATAAGCAAGGTGGACAGCCCATGACTTTCTTGAGACGCATCTTAAAGGACACTGGCCTTAAAGATGCGGCTGATCTAGCAAATGTCATGGGTGATAGGGAGTTGTGGCGGCGCAATTTTGTTGACAAGCCGGCACAGCATTCTTAAAAATGCAGCTGCAATGCAGCATGCCGATCCTAGTAGTAGTAGTTCGCACCCAGAACAGTGTCCGCTCGCATCCCGAACAGTGTTTCTTTTCGCACCCAGAACAGTGTCCGCTCGCATCCCGAACTGTGTTTCTTTTCGCACCCAGAACAGTGTCCGCTCGCACCCCGAACTGTGTTTCTTTTCGCACCCAGAACAGTGTCCGCTCGCACCCCGAACTGTGTTTCTTTTCGCACCCAGAACAGTGTCCGCTCGCATCCCGAACTGTGTTTCTTTTCGCACCCAGAACAGTGTCCGCTCGCACCCCGAACTGTGTTTCTTTTCGCACCCAGAACAGTGTCCGCTCGCACCCCGAACTGTGTTTCTTTTTGCACCCAGAACAGTGTCCGCTCGCACCCCGAACTGTGTTTCTTTTCGCACCCAGAACAGTGTCCGCTCGCACCCCGAACTGTGTTTCTTTTCGCACCCAGAACAGTGTCCGCTCGCACCCCGAACTGTGTTTCTTTTCGCACCCAGAACAGTGTCCGCTCGCACCCCGAACTGTGTTTCTTTTCGCACCCAGAACAGTGTCTGCTCGCATCCCGAACTGTGTCAGTTCGCTATCAGGTTCATACAGCATCGTGTCGCCAAAGGTAATTTAGTATTATATCATGATTCTGTAAGCACATCTAATTACTTGATATAATAGCATATCCCAGCTAATTATTTAATATCAAAGAATACCGTATCTTTTGAAAGCCGTCTTCTATCTATTGTGTATAATAAATTGTGTTTAAATACAATGGATCTATACAAATTATGGTATTTTTAACACTACACATAGTTGAGTAACAATAAGCTACTGATATATAATCTGAATAGGCTGAATATGTTATATTTTTTTAGAAATAATAATTATTTCGACGAATTTATAAGAAATGCCTTAATTACATCAAAACTATAATGTGAAATAATTACCAGAGAACTACTAAGCAGTCAGCTCTCTAGTGTATAATAGATAACTCCGACTATGGATCAGCGTCCGCCCCAGCGAACATACATGGTGTAATAAATATCTGCAATTTATGTGCAATTATTCTGAATTATTTTCTGAATTATTCTGAATCTATTCCATAAATTTATATAAAGTTGCTAGACACCACCTTTCATGAATGTTGCTATATTTGCTTTTTCAAATTACGTCGTTGACAATCTTCATAATACTGGTATATCACCAATTCTATCTATGTATTGCCCAGCATTACATATTTAGACATAGACACCGTAAACAAAACACTAAACGCTACTACCACCAATATGTATGGCTAGCATTATATATTTAGACATAGACACCATAAACAAAACACTAAACGCTACTACCCCCAATTAACTTATCTTTTATATATTTAATGGATATATCCTTGGTCTTACCATAATATATTTCCTACCATTTTACCTAAAGCACAATGATGTACGCCACCATATAGTATATACACTATAGTCATTATTTTAACAGGATTGGTGCATTTCATATTATTTTAGAAGTCCTGGTGTTACCCTTTCACCAACTTTTTAATTTTTATTTACCACATGTTCCTCTATAAGTTCTGCCATTTTACATGTTAAAACCACTTATATTGTCCCTATATCGTATATCGTCAATTTTAACTGGAATTGTATGTTAACCATCTGTCTATATTTACCACATGTCTATAATTATGACTCTCTAAGCCAGACCATTTTACCAATAATAGCCACCGGGGCGTAATCCGGGATATATATATATATAATAACTGCAGGGAGGTCGGAAACAAATAAAGTGAATAAGAGAGGGGATAGCTTGTCACCTTGAATAACTCCAATGGTCTGTGTGATCGGTCCCAGAACATAAATCCCAATACATATACAAACAAAGTTTATTGCTAGTATGGCCCATATCGCGGTGATAAATTTTCGACTGATGGCTGAATATGATGGATGAATAATTAATAGTACTAATACTGATATTGTACTAATACATTTATATTTAATTATAATACTCACCCTCACAATAGCTAATTCCGCTTCTTTAGCATCAAGAGTTGTTTGAGCTGTCGCAAGATCGCTGTTGGCCTTTTCTAGACGTTTTTCTTGGATTATAAGACCCGCCTTCAAAGGTAACACCTACAAGTACAAAGGTAACACCTACAAGTACAAAGGTAACACCTACAAGTACAAAAATGTCATGCAAAATCATTGATAGATTCTTTAGCATTCGACTAATGTCGTCGTTTCTTGCAATACTGATCAGAGTACAGTTGGAGCCAATCATGCTAGTAGAGTAGATGGTGTTCCCCCTGAGGTCTTTAAAATACCTGAGTGTTTAAAGCTCATCTATCCTATCATAGTAGACATGTACCGAACAACAAGAGTCCCACAAGAAATGAAAACAAACAAGTTGGTGCCAGTTCCCAAGAAGGTCAACCTAACACTCTATGGTTCTTTTCGGGGAATCTCATTGATCTCGATTGCTGCAAAGCTATACAATATAATTATATTAAATCGCATCAGGGATCCCATTGAGAGACTGCTCCGTGGAAATCAGAATGGGTTCCGTAAAGGTCGTGGGACCATGAAGCCCATTTTGGCACTTATAAGGATAATTGAAGAGTTATCAAAAAAGAAAGACAGGCATCTGGCTGTTATCTTTGTTGACTTCTTCAAGGCCTTTGATTCAGTCTCTCGCTCACGTATGTTCAGCATACTTTCATTATATGGGATTCCTGATGAAATTATTGCAGCAATCAGATCATTATACGATGGTTCGACAACATTTCTGTCTACTGTTGACGGTGACACAGAACCATTTGAAGTGTTATGGGGCGTCCTCCAGGGAGACACACTTGCACCATTCTTGTTCATAATTGTGGCAGACTATGTTCTACGCATGTCCTTAGATCATCATAATGATGATGGGGTGATGATAACTCCTCCACCTACTGGCTCCAGAAGTCGAGGAAATCCTGCCAAGTACCTTACTGATCTAGACTTTGCTGATGACTTAGGAGTACTCTCAGAATCACTAGAGGGAGCCCAACGGCTCCTCAGCTCATTAGAACATGCTGCTTCTAGTGTTGGTCTTTTTATTAACTCCAGAAAGACCAAAATTTTGACAGTTAACTTTGAAAGTCCTCAGCAAGTCTCTGATCGGATGAGCATAAGCTCAAAGGATGGTATGCTTGAGCATGTGGACGACTTCTGCTACCTGGGATCATGGATCCGGAAGTCAGGTGAGGACCTTCGAATACGTAAGGGGTAGCCTTGGGCAGCCTTGAATAGGCTTTCCAGGATTTGGAAGTCACCGAGAATTAATCGGAAACTTAAGGTCCGATTATTTAGAGCAGCAGTAGTTCCAGTACTCCTCTATGGGAGTCCATGCTGGGCTCTAACTGTTGAGGACACCAAATCTCTGGATGGCACATTCACAAGAATGCTACGCCGGGTTCTATGTGTCAAGTACAATGCTCTAATCAGACACTATATAACATTGGAGGTGTCTCATTGGTTCCCCCAAGCTTGACACTAGAACAAAGCCACCTCCGCTTTGCAGGACATTGCTTTCGCCGTGAGGACCAGCCAGTGCATAATCTTGTACTTTGGCAGCCTCATGGAGTGAATAGGCATGGTGGACAGCCCATGACTTTCTTGCAACGCATCTTAAAGGACACTGACCTTGAAGATGCGGATGATCTAGCAAATGTCATGGGTGATACGGAGTTGTGGCGGCGCAATTTTGTCGACAAGCCGACACAGCATGCTTAAAAATGCAGCTGCAATGCAGCATGTCGATACTAGTAGTAGTAGTTGATTGGTGGGAATCAATATATACGGCACAAATTGATTGGTGGGAATAAAGCATGGCATATAATTTTTTAGTGATGGAGAGTAAGGCGTGCGAAGTAGAAGTCTTATTGCGGAAACCATATTGAGATGAGGAAATAATGTTGTATTTTGCAAGGTAGGTTTGCAATTGGTCGTTAAGAATTTGTTCTAGAATTTTACTGATAATAGGTAAGAGAGATATGGGGCGGTAATTGTTGGGATCAGTTATATCATCGGATTTGTAAATAGGAATCACTTTGGCAGTTTTTAAGGAATCCGGAAAGAAACCGTGGACAATAGAAAGATTAAAAAGATTGTATAAAAGGTAAGAAAGAGGTTCAGCGGCCAGTCTTATGAGTTTTAGTGGAAAGGGGTCATTGGAGCTATAATTTAATTTCAGGTTGAGAATTTTGTATTGGATCTCAATTTGAGAGGTTTCAGAGAGGCAAAAGGAATTCGCGCGAGTGTGAGAAATATGACGAAGGGGGAGGAAGTAGGCCTGTGGGGTAGCGTGTTCTGTAATGACGATCCAACGGTTGCAAAGTGACTGTTAAATTTTTCAGCTATTTCTTTAGGATCTGAAATGATTTGAGTTTCATTGTTTGTTTTACTAATCAATTTTTTAGGGGAACATTTGGAAGACGATTTGTGCAGGGCGGAATTAATAATGGACCAAGTCTTGCGGATGTTATTGGAGGTCAAATTGTTGGGAAAAAAGTTTTTTCCGCGGCCCTAAGAGTGGAAGTTAAACGGTTGCGGTATGACGTAAAGAGTTGTCGGTTAGTGTCGGTTCGGTTTTTCAGGTAGTTACGGTATAGTTTGTCCTTTGTCCGAATAGATTTTAGTAAGTTTTCAGATAGCCACGGTTTAAGGGGTCGAGTCTTATGAGTAAGCGGTTTCGTCGGTAAATGTGATGTACAAATTCTTGTGAGGTCTTTGTGAAAAGTGTCGAATTTAGTGCGGGGAGGTATAGCATTGTCGGTGTAAGTCCAGATAGTGTCTGTCTTAATGAAGAAGAAAGGCGCGTTCACTAAATTTAGAAAAGTCAAAGGTAGTGCGTGGTTTGTGTTCGTTAAAAATACAATTAGACTTTTGTATAACTATGAAGGTGGCTTGGTGGTCGGAGTTTCCAATTTTACAATTGAATGAGCCCGCATTAGAGACAGAGGAGTTGATGTTTGTGATTATATGGTCGAGAAGTGTTTCAGAATTATGTTTAGGATCAATTCGAGTTGGGTGATTGAGTATTTGTATAAAACCGTAAGAATTTACAGTAGTAAGTTAATGTAATCTTTCTGTGTGTTTTTAATTTTCAGTAAGTCAATATTAATATCTCCAGTAATAATAGTATCTAAGTTTTTGTTTGTAAGTTTGTTAAGTGTAGAGTTAAGTAAAATTTTGAAGTCAGCTGGTGAAATAGCATCGGTGCGGTAAATTGTGCCTTTTGTAATATATTTGAATCCAGGTCTGGCGATTTTAACCCCAGAATTTTCAAGGCCTGCAATCTGGAACTCGGGACATTCGGCCATTTCCAATGAGTAGCTAACATAAATAGCAGTACCACCGAGTCCAGTACCACCGCGTCCAGTACCGCCACGTCCAGTACCACCGCGTCCAGTACCACCGCGTCCAGTACCACCACATCCAGTACCACCGCGTCCAGTACCACCGCGTCCAGTACCACCGCGTCCAGTACCACCACATCCAGTACCACCGCGTCCAGTACCACCGCGTCCAGTACCACCACGTCCAGTACCACCACGTCCAGTACCACCGCGTCCAGTACCACCGCGTCCAGTACCACCACATCCAGTACTACCGCGTCCAGTACCACCGCGTCCAGTACCGCCACGTCCAGTACCACCGCGTCCAGTACCACCGCGTCCAGTACCACCGCGTCCAGTACCGCCACGTTCAGTACCACCGCGTCCAGTACCACCGCGTCCAGTACCACCACATCCAGTACCACCGCGTCCAGTACCACCGCGTCCAGTACCACCACGTCCAGTACCACCACGTCCAGTACCACCGCGTCCAGTACCGCCACGTCCAGTACCACCGCGTCCAGTACCACCGCGTCCAGTACCACCGCGTCCAGTACCGCCACGTTCAGTACCACCGCGTCCAGTACCACCGCGTCCAGTACCACCACATCCAGTACCACCGCGTCCAGTACCACCGCGTCCAGTACCACCACGTCCAGTACCACCACGTCCAGTACCACCGCGTCCAGTACCACCACATCCAGTACCACCGCGTCCAGTACCACCGCGTCCAGTACCACCGCGTCCAGTACTACCACATCCAGTACCACCGCGTCCAGTACCACCGCGTCCAGTACCACCACGCCCAGTACCACCGCGTCCAGTACCACCGCGTCCAGTACCACCACGTCCAGTACCACCACGTCCAGTACCACCGCGTCCAGTACCACCGCGTCCAGTACCACCGCGTCCAGTACCACCGCGTCCAGTACCACCGCGTCCAGTACCACCGCGTCCAGTACCACCGCGTCCAGTACCACCGCGTCTGGTATTTCCAGTCTGCCTATTGCAAAGAATTGGTTTATCATGATAACCATCAAATTTAAAAAGACCTAATGGGGAATCGGCATTAAAAAGGTCACGGTAAAGGTTAGTATGTCAAATTTAAAATTTGGAGTTTGGAGAAAGGTGTCAATCGAATCAAAATTAAAAGGTAGGCTGCAGCAGTTTAAGTAAAAGACTGAAAATGACTTTTTGTTTGAGGTTGTGGGGGAATTGGAGCGGTCCTTTGTCAAAAGCTATTTTGGTTAAGTTTTGGTCCGGATAAATTTTAGATAATATTTGGTTTAAGAACAAAAATTCGTTAGGTGGTACAGTTGGTGTGAAATTTGGGGAAAAATATCTTCATCATCATTATTAATATTATAAAAAGGAAAAGTTTCGGTTTTACAAAAAATGCATAGTTCATTTAGACTAGTTTGATTTGATAAATCGTGTGTCCTTAAGTGTGAGCCACACGGCAGGTGAAATATTGATTGGCATAGGCCGCATTTAAAATGGGGGTCAGTTACATTGAAAGCTGTAAAGCAAACGCACAGCAAGGGGTTGGTTGGTGCTTGGGGGAGGGAGGATATTTTGGCTACAGATTTAACGCACAGCAAGGGGTTGGTGCTTGGGGGAGGGAGGATATTTTGGCTACAGATTTAACGCACAGCAATGGGTTGGTGGTTGGGGGAGGGAGGATATTTTGGCTACAGATTTAACGCACAGCAAGGGGTTGGTTGGTGCTTGGGGGAGGGAGGATATTTTGGCTACAGATTTAACGCACAGCAAGGGGTTGGTACTTGGGGGAGGGAGGATATTTTGGCTACAGATTTAACGCACAGCAAGGGGTTGGTGCTTGGGGGAGGGAGGATATTTTGGCTACAGATTTAACGCACAGCAATGGGTTGGTGGTTGGGGGAGGGAGGATATTTTGGCTACAGATTTAACGCACAGCAAGGGGTTGGTGCTTGGGGGAGGGAGGATATTTTGGCTACAGATTTAACGCACAGCAATGGGTTGGTGGTTGGGGGAGGGAGGATATTTTGGCTACAGATTTAACGCACAGCAAGGGGTTGGTGCTTGGGGGAGGGAGGATATTTTGGCTACAGATTTAACGCACAGCAAGGGGTTGGTGCTTGGGGGAGGGAGGATATTTTGGCTACAGATTTAACGCAGAGCAAGGGGTTGGTGCTTGGGGGAGGGAGGATATTTTGGCTACAGATTTAACGCAGAGCAAGGGGTTGGTGCTTGGGGGAGGGAGGATATTTTGGCTACAGATTTAACGCACAGCAAGGGGTTGGTGCTTGGGGGAGGGAGGATATTTTGGCTACAGATTTAACGCACAGCAAGGGGTTGGTGCTTGGGGGAGGGAGGATATTTTGGCTACAGATTTAACGCACAGCAAGGGGTTGGTGCTTGGGGGAGGGAGGATATTTTGGCTACAGATTTAACGCACAGCAAGGGGTTGGTGCTTGGGGGAGGGAGGATATTTTGGCTACAGATTTAACGCACAGCAAGGGGTTGGTGCTTGGGGGAGGGAGGATATTTTGGCTACAGATTTAACGCACAGCAAGGGGTTGGTGCTTGGGGGAGGGAGGATATTTTGGCTACAGATTTAACGCACAGCAAGGGGTTGGTGCTTGGGGGAGGGAGGATATTTTGGCTACAGATTTAACGCACAGCAAGGGGTTGGTGCTTGGGGGAGGGAGGATATTTTGGCTACAGATTTAACGCACAGCAAGGGGTTGGTGCTTGGGGGAGGGAGGATATTTTGGCTACAGATTTAACGCACAGCAAGGGGTTGGTGCTTGGGGGAGGGAGGATATTTTGGCTACAGATTTAACGCACAGCAAGGGGTTGGTGCTTGGGGGAGGGAGGATATTTTGGCTACAGATTTAACGCACAGCAAGGGTTTGGTGCTTGGGGGAGGGAGGATATTTTGGCTACAGATTTAACGCACAGCAAGGGGTTGGTGGTTGGGGGAGGGAGGATATTTTGGCTACAGATTTAACGCACAGCAAGGGGTTGGTGCTTGGGGGAGGGAGGATATTTTGGCTACAGATTTAACGCACAGCAAGGGGTTGGTGCTTGGGGGAGGGAGGATATTTTGGCTACAGATTTAACGCACAGCAAGGGGTTGGTGCTTGGGGGAGGGAGGATATTTTGGCTACAGATTTAACGCACAGCAAGGGGTTGGTGCTTGGGGGAGGGAGGATATTTTGCCTACAGATTTAACGCACAGCAAGGGGTTGGTGCTTGGGGGAGGGAGGATATTTTGGCTACAGATTTAACGCACAGCAAGGGGTTGGTGCTTGGGGGAGGGAGGATATTTTGGCTACAGATTTAACACTGCAGGCAAAATATTGCGACTGCCGTTGTCAGCAGTCAAATTACCGTACTATTTTATTGAAAAACCTATTTACTATAGTATGTTGATACAGGGAGTCGAAAGAAGCAGTTAAAGAAAAGCCTTGAATGTGTGTTATTACAAGGTCGAGCGAGAGGGACTACAGGGACTACTAGGTCGAGCGAGAGGGACTACATGGACTACTAGGTCGAGCGAACTCGGACAGTGGAAATGAGATCCTTCCAGGCTTCCCGATTCTCCATAGTTGTCGCAATTTCGTTTCTCCCAAGTTCAGTATCCCTTTCAAGTTGATCTATATATGTTATGGCCGGTCGTCCACGACTACGCTTTCCATGAGTTGGTTGCCAGAGAAGTAGATCTGGTATGACCTCGTCTTTACTTCGCCAGCAGTGCCCACTAAACTTAATCTGCGTTCACGGAGGGTGGTTGATACAGGTGGTATTGTACCATAAAGCTCGGCGTTTGTTATGTGTTGTCTCCAGCTGGTGTTTAGGGCTGCCCTTAGTAGTCTTGTGTAGCAACCATCAATTCGTTGTTCAAGTGATTTAGTCAGTGTCCAGGTCTCACCCCCGTATAAAAGTACGGTTTCCACTGTGGCTCGAAAGAACTTAGTCTTCAGGTGCCTGGAGAGATCTGATTTCCAGAGGGTATCTATTTTTGATAGAGCTACCCAAGCCTTTGCTTTCCTAACTTCTATGTCCTTTTTGCTATTCTCTATCCATGATCCTAGGTACTGGAAGTCATCGACCTTCCTTAGTTGATTATTATCAATGGTTGTCAAGTTTCCATCAACATTAAAAGTCATGAATTCGGTCTTGGTAGCATTTATATGCAATCCAACCTCCTTAGCAGCCCTCTCCACTTTATTTAGTATAAGCTGTTCATCTGCTAGTGTATTAGAGAGCAGGGCGATGTCATCCGCAAAGTCGGTGTCTGTGACTGTATTTACCGGATATCTACCACTTCTGCGTTCTTGAAGTGTGAATCCCAGATCTTCACCCTTTGTGGCCGTCTCGATAAACTTCCCACAGAACTCCGCCCCTTGACCATTTATAAATTTAAGTGTAGTGGCTGTGCGGCCACATATATTGGCAAATCGGTACGACACTATAAGGTCAGGGTGTGTGAGCATCTGGGGTTATCACCCCGCACGGGAAAACCTGTTAAGCAAAAACACTCATCTGTAGTAGAACACGCACGTGAAATGGAGCATAGTTTTAATTATGATGACCTTACAATTTTCTCCCGTGCATCCAATAGCTATGACATCCTTATTAAAGAAAGTATTCTTATTCGGAAGTACAGACCCACTTTGAACATCCAAGAAAATTCTTTCCCTTTATTTTTTTATTGAGCTTACAGTATCTATTTGCAGGAAATATGGCGGGTAATTTGAATTGTATTATTCTTGTTATGTATGTTAGGTATGTTTATTACACTACATTATTATAGAGTTAATTTTGCGCTGAAGATGTTATTAGAATAACGAAACCTCCGTTTTTGCATTGTAAGCTTATTATTTTTAATAATATGGTTTCAACATTCTACCAAATTGTTCTAGTAATTTTGACTCTATTACGATTTCGATTCCCCTGTGGGACCTCGTTAAATCCCCCATTGCATCAGCGTAGATGATAGCAATCGTATTAAGTGAAAGCATTAGCTTCTGCACACTATTGATACTGAAAAATTAAGGCTAACCTCTTTATTGATTCCATAAAAGAAGGCCATAGCAATGGACCAATTTGCCAATCCGGCGACATTGCCTGAGACTTTCTTGGCTGTTTCCATGTTGTAATCTTCAGCTTCCAAATATGGAGCCATCAATTCAACTGTTTCAGCATTAATGCTGTCCTGGAAAATAACCAAGAAACTTTGTACAAGTCAATATTATTCATTTCAGAATGAACGCCCTCGCAGACCCGGTTTCGGATCAATAGGCCGTTAGTGTTAAGGAATCCACCAACTCCCATCATTCTCACTCACATACTGTTGGAGATGTAAGAAGATTATTAAGGAATCCACCAGCACTCATCATTCTCACTCACATACTGTTGGAGATGTACGCAGATTGTTAAGGAATCCACCAGCACCCATCATTCTCACTCACATACTGTTGGAGATTTAAGCAGATTATTAAGGAATCCACCAGCACCCATCATTCTCACTCACATACTGTTGGAGATGTAAGCAGATTGTTAAGGAATCCACCAGCACCCATCATTCTCACTCACATACTGTTGGAGATGTAAGCAGATTATTAAGGAATCCACCAGCACTCATCATTCTCACTCACATACTGTTAGATATGTAAGCAGATTGTTAAGGAATCCACCAGCACCCATCATTCTCACTCACATACTGTTGGAGATTTAAGCAGATTATTAAGGAATCCACCAGCACCCATCATTCTCACTCACATACTGTTAGATATGTAAGCAGATTGTTAAGGAATCCACCAGCACTCATCATTCCCACTCACATACTGTTGGAGATGTAAGCAGATTATTAAGGAATCCACCAGCACTCATCATTCTCACTCACATACTGTTAGATATGTAAGCAGATTGTTAAGGAATCCACCAGCACCCATCATTCTCACTCACATACTGTTGGAGATTTAAGCAGATTATTAAGGAATCCACCAGCACCCATCATTCTCACTCACATACTGTTAGATATGTAAGCAGATTGTTAAGGAATCCACCAGCACCCATCATTCTCACTCACATACTGTTGGAGATGTAAGCAGATTATTAAGGAATCCACCAGCAGCCATCATTCTCACTCACATACTGTTAGATATGTAAGCAGATTGTTAAGGAATCCACCAGCACCCATCATTCTCACTCACATACTGTTGGAGATGTAAGCAGATTGTTAAGGAATCCACCAGCACCCATCATTCTCACTCACATACTGTTAGATATGTAAGCAGATTGTTAAGGAATCGACCAGCACTCATCATTCTCACTCACATACTGTTGGAGATGTAAGCAGATTGTTAAGGAATCCACCAGCACCCATCATTCTCACTCACATACTGTTGGAGATGTAAGCAGATTGTTAAGGAATCCACCAGCACCCATCATTCTCACTCACATACTATTGGAGATGTAAGCAGATTGTTAACGAAACCACCAGCACACATCATTCTCACTCACATGCTGTTGGAGATGTAAGCAGATTGTTAAGGAATCGACCAGCACTCATCATTCTCACTCACATACTGTTGGAGATGTACGCAGATTGTTAAGGAATCCACCAGCACACATCATTCTCACTCACATACTGTTGGAGATGTAAGCAGATTGTTAAGGAATCCACCGGCACTCATCATTCTCACTCACATACTGTTGGAGATGTACGCAGATTGTTAAGGAATCCACCAGCACACATCATTCTCACTCACATACTGTTGGAGATGTACGCAGATTGTTAAGGAATCCACCAGCACAAATCATTCTCACTCACATACTGTTGGAGATGTAAGCAGATTGTTAAGGAATCGACCAGCACTCATCATTCTCACTCACATACTGTTGGAGATGTACGCAGATTGTTAAGGAATCCACCAGCACACATCATTCTCACTCACATACTGTTGGAGATGTAAGCAGATTGTTAAGGAATCGACCAGCACTCATCATTCTCACTCACATACTGTTGGAGATGTAAGCAGATTGTTAAGGAATCCACCAGCACTCATCATTCTCACTCACATACTGTTGGAGATGTAAGCAGATTGTTAAGGAATCGACCAGCACTCATCATTCTCACTCACATACTGTTGGAGATGTACGCAGATTGTTAAGGAATCCACCAGCACACATCATTCTCACTCACATACTGTTGGAGATGTACGCAGATTGTTAAGGAATCCACCAGCACACATCATTCTCACTCACATACTGTTGGAGATGTAAGCAGATTGTTAACGAAACCACCAGCACACATCATTCTCACTCACATACTGTTGGAGATGTAAGCATATTGTTAAGGAATCGACCAGCACCCATTATTCTCACTCACATACTGTTGGAGATGTAAGCAGATTGTTAAGGAATCCACCGGCACTCATCATTCTCACTCACATACTGTTGGAGATGTAAGCAGATTGTTAAGGAATCCACCAGCACCCATCATTCTCACTCACATACTGTTGGAGATGTAAGCAGATTGTTAAGGAATCGTCCAGCACTCATCATTCTCACTCACATACTGTTGGAGATGTACGCAGATTGTTAAGGAATCCACCAGTACCCATCATTCTCACTCACATACTGTTGGAGATGTAAGCAGATTGTTAACGAAACCACCAGCACACATCATTCTCACTCACATACTGTTGGAGATGTACGCAGATTGTTAAGGAATCCACCAGCACACATCATTCTCACTCACATACTGTTGGAGATGTAAGCAGATTGTTAAGGAATCGACCAGCACTCATCATTCTCACTCACATACTGTTGGAGATGTACGCAGATTGTTAAGGAATCCACCAGCACACATCATTCTCACTCACATACTGTTGGAGATGTAAGCAGATTGTTAAGGAATCGACCAGCACTCATCATTCTCACTCACATACTGTTGGAGATGTACGCAGATTGTTAAGGAATCCACCAGCACACATCATTCTCACTCACATACTGTTGGAGATGTACGCAGATTGTTAAGGAATCCACCAGCACACATCATTCTCACTCACATACTGTTGGAGATGTAAGCAGATTGTTAACGAAACCACCAGCACACATCATTCTCACTCACATACTGTTGGAGATGTAAGCATATTGTTAAGGAATCGACCAGCACCCATTATTCTCACTCACATACTGTTGGAGATGTAAGCAGATTGTTAAGGAATCCACCGGCACTCATCATTCTCACTCACATACTGTTGGAGATGTAAGCAGATTGTTAAGGAATCCACCAGCACCCATCATTCTCACTCACATACTGTTGGAGATGTAAGCAGATTGTTAAGGAATCGTCCAGCACTCATCATTCTCACTCACATAATGTTGGAGATGTACGCAGATTGTTAAGGAATCCACCAGTACCCATCATTCTCACTCACATACTGTTGGAGATGTAAGCAGATTGTTAACGAAACCACCAGCACACATCATTCTCACTCACATACTGTTGGAGATGTACGCAGATTGTTAAGGAATCCACCAGCACACATCATTCTCACTCACATACTGTTGGAGATGTAAGCAGATTGTTAACGAAACCACCAGCACACATCATTCTCACTCACATACTGTTGGAGATGTACGCAGATTGTTAAGGAATCCACCAGCACCCATCATTCTCACTCACATACTGTTGGAGATGTAAGCAGATTGTTAAGGAATCCACCGGCACTCATCATTCTCACTCACATACTGTTGGAGATGTAAGCAGATTGTTAACGAAACCACCAGCACACATCATTCTCACTCACATACTGTTGGAGATGTACGCAGATTGTTAAGGAATCCACCAGCACCCATCATTCTCACTCACATACTGTTGGAGATGTAAGCAGATTGTTAAGGAATCCACCGGCACTCATCATTCTCACTCACATACTGTTGGAGATGTAAGCAGATTGTTAAGGAATCCACCAGCACCCATCATTCTCACTCACATACTGTTGGAGATGTAAGCAGATTGTTAAGGAATCGTCCAGCACTCATCATTCTCACTCACATACTGTTGGAGATGTAAGCAGATTGTTAAGGAATCCACCAGCACCCATCATTCTCACTCACATACTGTTGGAGATGTAAGCAGATTGTTAAGGAATCGTCCAGCACTCATCATTCTCACTCACATACTGTTGGAGATGTAAGCAGATTGTTAAGGAATCCACCGGCACTCATCATTCTCACTCACATACTGTTGGAGATGTAAGCAGATTGTTAAGGAATCGTCCAGCACTCATCATTCTCACTCACATACTGTTGGAGATGTAAGCAGATTGTTAAGGAATCCACCAGCACCCATCATTCTCACTCACATACTGTTGGAGATGTAAGCAGATTGTTAAGGAATCGTCCAGCACTCATCATTCTCACTCACACACTGTTGGAGATGTAAGCAGATTGTTAAGGAATCCACCGGCACTCATCATTCTCACTCACATACTGTTGGAGATGTAAGCAGATTGTTAAGGAATCCACCAGCGCCCATCCTTCTCACTCACATACTGTTGGAGAAGTAAGCAGACTGTTAAGGAATCCACCACCACCCATCATTCTCACTCACATACTGTTAGATATGTAAGCAGATTGTTAAGGAATCGACCAGCACTCATCATTCTCACTCACATACTGTTGGAGATGTAAGCAGATTGTTAAGGAATCCACCAGCACCCATCATTCTCACTCACATACTGTTGGAGATGTAAGCAGATTGTTAAGGAATCCACCAGCACCCATCATTCTCACTCACATACTATTGGAGATGTAAGCAGATTGTTAACGAAACCACCAGCATACATCCTTCTCACTCACATGCTGTTGGAGATGTAAGCAGATTGTTAAGGAATCGACCAGCACTCATCATTCTCACTCACATACTGTTGGAGATGTAAGCAGATTGTTAAGGAATCCACCAGCACCCATCATTCTCACTCACATACTGTTGGAGATGTAAGCAGATTGTTAAGGAATCCACCAGCACACATCCTTCTCACTCACATGCTGTTGGAGATGTAAGCAGATTGTTAAGGAATCGACCAGCACTCATCATTCTCACTCACATACTGTTGGAGATGTAAGCAGATTGTTAAGGAATCCACCGGCACTCATCATTCTCACTCACATACTGTTGGAGATGTACGCAGATTGTTAAGGAATCCACCAGCACACATCATTCTCACTCACATACTGTTGGAGATGTACGCAGATTGTTAAGGAATCCACCGGCACTCATCATTCTCACTCACATACTGTTGGAGATGTACGCAGATTGTTAAGGAATCCACCAGCACACATCATTCTCACTCACATACTGTTGGAGATGTACGCAGATTGTTAAGGAATCCACCAGCACACATCATTCTCACTCACATACTGTTGGAGATGTAAGCAGATTGTTAAGGAATCGACCAGCACTCATCATTCTCACTCACATACTGTTGGAGATGTAATCAGATTGTTAAGGAATCGACCAGCACTCATCATTCTCACTCACATACTGTTGGAGATGTACGCAGATTGTTAAGGAATCCACCAGCACACATCATTCTCACTCACATACTGTTGGAGATGTACGCAGATTGTTAAGGAATCCACCAGCACACATCATTCTCACTCACATACTGTTGGAGATGTAAGCAGATTGTTAACGAAACCACCAGCACACATCATTCTCACTCACATACTGTTGGAGATGTAAGCAGATTGTTAAGGAATCCACCGGCACTCATCATTCTCACTCACATACTGTTGGAGATGTAAGCAGATTGTTAAGGAATCCACCAGCACCCATCATTCTCACTCACATACTGTTGGAGATGTAAGCAGATTGTTAAGGAATCGTCCAGCACTCATCATTCTCACTCACATACTGTTGGAGATGTACGCAGATTGTTAAGGAATCCACCAGCACCCATCATTCTCACTCACATACTGTTGGAGATGTAAGCAGATTGTTAACGAAACCACCAGCACACATCATTCTCACTCACATACTGTTGGAGATGTACGCAGATTGTTAAGGAATCCACCAGCACACATCATTCTCACTCACATACTGTTGGAGATGTAAGCAGATTGTTAACGAAACCACCAGCACACATCATTCTCACTCACATACTGTTGGAGATGTAAGCAGATTGTTAAGGAATCCACCGGCACTCATCATTCTCACTCACATACTGTTGGAGATGTAAGCAGATTGTTAAGGAATCCACCAGCACCCATCATTCTCACTCACATACTGTTGGAGATGTAAGCAGATTGTTAAGGAATCGTCCAGCACTCATCATTCTCACTCACATACTGTTGGAGATGTAAGCAGATTGTTAAGGAATCCACCAGCACCCATCATTCTCACTCACATACTGTTGGAGATGTAAGCAGATTGTTAAGGAATCGTCCAGCACTCATCATTCTCACTCACATACTGTTGGAGATGTAAGCAGATTGTTAAGGAATCCACCAGCGCCCATCATTCTCACTCACATACTGTTGGAGAAGTAAGCAGACTGTTAAGGAATCCACCACCACCCATCATTCTCACTCACATACTGTTAGATATGTAAGCAGATTGTTAAGGAATCGACCAGCACTCATCATTCTCACTCACATACTGTTGGAGATGTAAGCAGATTGTTAAGGAATCCACCGGCACTCATCATTCTCACTCACATACTGTTGGAGATGTAAGCAGATTGTTAAGGAATCCACCGGCACTCATCATTCTCACTCACATACTGTTGGAGATGTAAGCAGATTGTTAAGGAATCCACCGGCACTCATCATTCTCACTCACATACTGTTGGAGATGTAAGCAGATTGTTAAGGAATCGTCCAGCACTCATCATTCTCACTCACATACTGTTGGAGATGTAAGCAGATTGTTAAGGAATCGTCCAGCACTCATCATTCTCACTCACATACTGTTGGAGATGTAAGCAGATTGTTAAGGAATCCACCAGCGCCCATCATTCTCACTCACATACTGTTGGAGAAGTAAGCAGACTGTTAAGGAATCCACCACCACCCATCATTCTCACTCACATACTGTTAGATATGTAAGCAGATTGTTAAGGAATCGACCAGCACTCATCATTCTCACTCACATACTGTTGGAGATGTAAGCAGATTGTTAAGGAATCCACCAGCACCCATCATTCTCACTCACATACTGTTGGAGATGTAAGCAGATTGTTAAGGAATCCACCAGCACCCATCATTCTCACTCACATACTGTTGGAGATGTAAGCAGATTATTAAGGAATCCACCAGCACCCATCATTCTCACTCACATACTGTTAGATATGTGAGCAGATTGTAAAGGAATCTACCAGCACCCATCATTCTCACTCACATATGTTGGAGATGTAAGCAGATTGTTAAGGAATCCACCAGCACCCATCATTCTCACTCACATACTGTTGGAGATGTAAGCAGATTGTTAAGGAATCCACCAGCACTCATCATTCTCACTCACATACTGTTGGAGATGTAATCAGATTGTTAAGGAATCGACCAGCACTCATCATTCTCACTCACATACTGTTGGAGATGTAAGCAGATTGTTAAGGAATCGACCAGCACTCATCATTCTCACTCGCATACTGTTGGAGATGTAAGCAGATTGTTAAGGAATCCACCAACTCCCATCATTCTCACTCACATACTGTTGGAGATGTAAGCAGATTGTTAAGGAATCCACCAGCACCCATCATTCTCACTCACATACTGTTGGAGATGTAAGCAGATTGTTAAGGAATCGACCAGCACTCATCATTCTCACTCACATACTGCTGGAGATGTAAGCAGATTGTTAAGGAATCCACCAGCACCCATCATTCTCACTCACATACTATTGGAGATGTAAGCAGATTGTTAACGAAACCACCAGCACACATCATTCTCACTCACATGCTGTTGGAGATGTAAGCAGATTGTTAAGGAATCGACCAGCACTCATCATTCTAGCTCACATACTGTTGGAGATGTACGCAGATTGTTAAGGAATCCACCAGCACACATCATTCTCACTCACATACTGTTGGAGATGTAAGCAGATTGTTAAGGAATCCACCGGCAGTCATCATTCTCACTCACATACTGTTGGAGATGTAAGCAGATTGTTAACGAAACCACCAGCACACATCATTCTCACTCACATGCTGTTGGAGATGTAAGCAGATTGTTAAGGAATGGACCACCACTCATCATTCTCACTCACATACTGTTGGAGATGTACGCAGATTGTTAAGGAATCCACCAGCACACATCATTCTCACTCACATACTGTTGGAGATGTAAGCAGATTGTTAACGAAACCACCAGCACACATCATTCTCACTCACATACTGTTGGAGATGTAAGCAGATTGTTAAGGAATCCACCGGCACTCATCATTCTCACTCACATACTGTTGGAGATGTAAGCAGATTGTTAAGGAATCGTCCAGCACTCATCATTCTCACTCACATACTGTTGGAGATGTAAGCAGATTGTTAAGGAATCCACCAGCACCCATCATTCTCACTCACATACTGTTGGAGATGTAAGCAGATTGTTAAGGAATCGTCCAGCACTCATCATTCTCACTCACATACTGTTGGAGATGTAAGCAGATTGTTAAGGAATCCACCAGCACCCATCATTCTCACTCACATACTGTTGGAGATGTAAGCAGATTGTTAAGGAATCGTCCAGCACTCATCATTCTCACTCACATACTGTTGGAGATGTAAGCAGATTGTTAAGGAATCCACCAGCACCCATCATTCTCACTCACATACTGTTGGAGATGTAAGCAGATTGTTAAGGAATCGTCCAGCACTCATCATTCTCACTCACATACTGTTGGAGATGTAAGCAGATTGTTAAAGAATCCACCAGCACTCATCATTCTCACTCACATACTGTTGGAGATGTAAGCAGATTGTTAAGGAATCCACCAGCATCCATCATTCTGACTCACATACTGTTGGAAATGTAAGCAGATTGTTAAGGAATCCACCGGCACTCATCATTCTCACTCACATACTGTTGGAGATGTAAGCAGATTGTTAAGGAATCGACCAGCACTCATCATTCTCACTCACATACTGTTGGAGATGTACGCAGATTGTTAAGGAATCGTCCAGCACTCATCATTCTCACTCACATACTGTTGGAGATGTAAGCAGATTGTTAAAGAATCCACCAGCACCCATCATTCTCACTCACATACTGTTGGAGATGTAAGCAGATTGTTAAAGAATCCACCAGCACCCATCATTCTCACTCACATACTGTTGGAGATGTAAGCAGATTGTTAAGGAATCCACCAGCACTCATCATTCTCACTCACATACTGTTGGAGATGTAAGCAGATTGTTAAGGAATCCACCGGCACTCATCATTCTGACTCACATACTGTTGGAAATGTAAGCAGATTGTTAAGGAATCCACCGGCACTCATCATTCTCACTCACATACTGTTGGAGATGTAAGCAGACTGTTAAGGAATCGACCAGCCCTCATCATTCTCACTCACATGATGTTGGAGATGTAAGCAGATTGTTAAGGAATCCACCAGCACCCATCATTCTCACTCACATACTGTTGGAGATGTAAGCAGATTGTTAAGGAATCGTCCAGCACTCATCATTCTCACTCACATACTGTTGGAGATGTAAGCAGATTGTTAAGGAATCCACCAGCACCCATCATTCTCACTCACATACTGTTGGAGATGTAAGCAGATTGTTAAGGAATCGTCCAGCACTCATCATTCTCACTCACATACTGTTGGAGATGTAAGCAGATTGTTAAGGAATCGTCCAGCACTCATCATTCTCACTCACATACTGTTGGAGATGTAAGCAGATTGTTAAGGAATCGTCCAGCACTCATCATTCTCACTCACATACTGTTGGAGATGTAAGCAGATTGTTAAGGAATCCACCAGCACCCATCATTCTCACTCACATACTGTTGGAGATGTAAGCAGATTGTTAAGGAATCGTCCAGCACTCATCATTCTCACTCACATACTGTTGGAGATGTAAGCAGATTGTTAAGGAATCCACCAGCACCCATCATTCTCACTCACATACTGTTGGAGATGTAAGCAGATTGTTAAGGAATCGTCCAGCACTCATCATTCTCACTCACATACTGTTGGAGATGTAAGCAGATTGTTAAGGAATCCACCGGCACTCATCATTCTGACTCACATACTGTTGGAAATGTAAGCAGATTGTTAAGGAATCCACCGGCACTCATCATTCTCACTCACATACTGTTGGAGATGTAAGCAAATTGTTAAGGAATCGTCCAGCACTCATCATTCTCACTCACATACTGTTGGAGATGTAAGCAGATTGTTAAAGAATCCACCAGCACCCATCATTCTCACTCACATACTGTTGGAGATGTAAGCAGATTGTTAAAGAATCCACCAGCACCCATCATTCTCACTCACATACTGTTGGAGATGTAAGCAGATTGTTAAAGAATCCACCAGCACCCATCATTCTCACTCACATACTGTTGGAGATGTAAGCAGATTGTTAAAGAATCCACCAGCACCCATCATTCTCACTCACATACTGTTGGAGATGTAAGCAGATTGTTAAGGAATCCACCAGCACTCATCATTCTCACTCACATACTGTTGGAAATGTAAGCAGATTGTTAAGGAATCCACCGGCACTCATCATTCTCACTCACATACTGTTGGAGATGTAAGCAGATTGTTAAGGAATCATCCAGCACTCATCATTCTGACTCACATACTGTTGGAAATGTAAGCAGATTGTTAAGGAATCCACCAGCACCCATCATTCTCACTCACATACTGTTGGAGATGTAAGCAGATTGTTAACGAAACCACCAGCACACATCATTCTCACTCACATACTGTTGGAAATGTAAGCAGATTGTTAAGGAATCCACCGGCACTCATCATTCTCACTCACATACTGTTGGAGATGTAAGCAGATTGTTAAGGAATCATCCAGCACTCATCATTCTCACTCACATACTGTTGGAGATGTAAGCAGATTGTTAAGGAATCCACCAGCACCCATCATTCTCACTCACATACTGTTGGAGATGTAAGCAGATTGTTAAGGAATCGTCCAGCACTCATCATTCTCACTCACATACTGTTGGAGATGTAAGCAGATTGTTAAGGAATCCACCAGCACCCATCATTCTCACTCACATACTGTTGGAGATGTAAGGAGATTGTTAAGGAATCCACCAGCACCCATCATTCTCACTCACATACTGTTGGAGATGTAAGCAGATTGTTAAGGAATCGTCCAGCACTCATCATTCTCACTCACATACTGTTGGAGATGTAAGCAGATTGTTAAGGAATCCACCAGCACCCATCATTCTCACTCACATACTGTTGGAGATGTAAGCAGATTGTTAAGGAATCGTCCAGCACTCATCATTCTCACTCACATACTGTTGGAGATGTAAGCAGATTGTTAAGGAATCGTCCAGCACTCATCATTCTCACTCACATACTGTTGGAGATGTAAGCAGATTGTTAAGGAATCCACCAGCACACATCATTCTCACTCACATACTGTTGGAGATGTAAGCAGATTGTTAACGAAACCACCAGCACACATCATTCTCACTCACATACTGTTGGAGATGTAAGCAGATTGTTAAGGAATCCACCGGCACTCATCATTCTCACTCACATACTGTTGGAGATGTAAGCAGATTGTTAAGGAATCGTCCAGCACTCATCATTCTCACTCACATACTGTTGGAGATGTAAGCAGATTGTTAAGGAATCGTCCAGTACTCATCATTCTCACTCACATACTGTTGGAGATGTAAGCAGATTGTTAAAGAATCCACCAGCACCCATCATTCTCACTCACATACTTTTGGAGATGTAAGCAGATTGTTAAAGAATCCACCAGCACCCATCATTCTCACTCACATACTGTTGGAGATGTAAGCAGATTGTTAAGGAATCCACCAGCACTCATCATTCTCACTCACATACTGTTAGATATGTAAGCAGATTGTTAAGGAATCCACCGGCACTCATCATTCTCACTCACATACTGTTGGAGATGTAAGCAGATTGTTAAGGAATCCACCAGCACTCATCATTCTCACTCACATACTGTTGGAGATGTAAGCAGATTGTCAAGGAATCCACCAGCACTCATCATTCTCACTCACATACTGTTGGAGATGTAAGCAGATTGTTAAGGAATCCACCGGCACTCATCATTCTGACTCACATACTGTTGGAAATGTAAGCAGATTGTTAAGGAATCCACCGGCACTCATCATTCTCACTCACATACTGTTGGAGATGTAAGCAGACTGTTAAGGAATCGACCAGCCCTCATCATTCTCACTCACATGATGTTGGAGATGTAAGCAGATTGTTAAGGAATCCACCAGCACCCATCATTCTCACTCACATACTGTTGGAGATGTAAGCAGATTGTTAAGGAATCGTCCAGCACTCATCATTCTCACTCACATACTGTTGGAGATGTAAGCAGATTGTTAAGGAATCCACCAGCACCCATCATTCTCACTCACATACTGTTGGAGATGTAAGCAGATTGTTAAGGAATCGTCCAGCACTCATCATTCTCACTCACATACTGTTGGAGATGTAAGCAGATTGTTAAGGAATCCACCGGCACTCATCATTCTGACTCACATACTGTTGGAAATGTAAGCAGATTGTTAAGGAATCCACCAGCACCCATCATTCTCACTCACATACTGTTGGAGATGTAAGCAGATTGTTAAGGAATCGTCCAGCCCTCATCATTCTCACTCACATGATGTTGGAGATGTAAGCAGATTGTTAAGGAATCCACCAGCACCCATCATTCTCACTCACATACTGTTGGAGATGTAAGCAGATTGTTAAGGAATCGTCCAGCACTCATCATTCTCACTCACATACTGTTGGAGATGTAAGCAGATTGTTAAGGAATCCACCAGCACCCATCATTCTCACTCACATACTGTTGGAGATGTAAGCAGATTGTTAAGGAATCGTCCAGCACTCATCATTCTCACTCACATACTGTTGGAGATGTAAGCAGATTGTTAAGGAATCCACCAGCACCCATCATTCTCACTCACATACTGTTGGAGATGTAAGCAGATTGTTAAGGAATCGTCCAGCACTCATCATTCTCACTCACATACTGTTGGAGATGTAAGCAGATTGTTAAGGAATCGTCCAGCCCTCATCATTCTCACTCACATGATGTTGGAGATGTAAGCAGATTGTTAAGGAATCCACCAGCACCCATCATTCTGACTCACATACTGTTGGAGATGTAAGCAGATTGTTAAGGAATCCACCAGCACCCATCATTCTCACTCACATACTGTTGGAGATGTAAGCAGATTGTTAAGGAATCGTCCAGCACCCATCATTCTCACTCACATACTGTTGGAGATGTAAGCAGATTGTTAAGGAATCGTCCAGCCCTCATCATTCTCACTCACATGATGTTGGAGATGTAAGCAGATTGTTAAGGAATCCACCAGCACCCATCATTCTGACTCACATACTGTTGGAGATGTAAGCAGATTGTTAAGGAATCCACCAGCACCCATCATTCTCACTCACATACTGTTGGAGATGTAAGCAGATTGTCAAGGAATCGACCAGCACTCATCATTCTCACTCACATACTGTTGGAGATGTAAGCAGATTGTTAAGGAATCCACCAGCACCCATCATTCTCACTCACATACTGTTAGATATGTAAGCAGATTGTTAAGGAATCGTCCAGCACTCATCATTCTCACTCACATACTGTTGGAGATGTAAGCAGATTGTTAAGGAATCCACCAGCACCCATCATTCTCACTCACATACTGTTGGAGATGTAAGCAGATTGTTAAGGAATCGACCAGCACTCATCATTCTCACTCGCATACTGTTGGAGATGTAAGCAGATTGATAAGGAATCCACCAACTCCCATCATTCTCACTCACATACTGTTGGAGATGTAAGCAGATTGTTAAGGAATCGACCAGCACTCATCATTCTCACTCGCATACTGTTGGAGATGTAAGCAGATTGTTAAGGAATCCACCAGCACCCATCATTCTCACTCACATACTGTTGGAGATGTAAGCAGATTGTTAAGGAATCGACCAGCACTCATCATTCTCACTCACATACTGTTGGAGATGTAAGCAGATTGTTAAGGAATCCACCAGCACCCATCATTCTCACTCACATACTGTTGGAGATGTAAGCAGATTGTTAAGGAATCGACCAGCACTCATCATTCTCACTCGCATACTGTTGGAGATGTAAGCAGATTGTTAAGGAATCCACCAGCACCCATCATTCTCACTCACATACTGTTGGAGATGTAAGCAGATTGTTAAGGAATCCACCAGCACCCATCATTCTCACTCACATACTGTTGGAGATGTAAGCAGATTGTTAAAGAATCCACCAGCACTCATCATTCTCACTCACATACTGTTAGATATGTAAGCAGATTGTTAAGGAATCCACCAGCACCCATCATTCTCACTCACATACTGTTGGAGATGTAAGCAGATTGTTAAGGAATCCACCAGCACTCATCATTCTCACTCACATACTGTTGGAGATGTAAGCAGATTGTTAAGGAATCGACCAGCACTCATCATTCTCACTCACATACTGTTGGATATGTAAGCAGATTGTTAAGGAATCCACCGGCACTCATCATTCTCACTCACATACTGTTGGAGATGTAAGCAGATTGTTAAGGAATCCACCAGCACCCATCATTCTCACTCACATACTGTTGGAGATGTAAGCAGATTGTTAAGGAATCCACCAGCACCCATCATTCTCACTCACATACTGTTGGAGATGTAAGCAGATTGTTAAGGAATCCACCAGCACCCATCATTCTCACTCACATACTGTTGGAGATGTAAGCAGATTGTTAAGGAATCCACCAGCACCCATCATTCTCACTCACATACTGTTGGAGATGTAAGCAGATTGTTAAGGAATCGACCAGCTACTACTAGGATCGGCATGCTGCATTGCAGCTGCATTTTTAAGAATGCTGTGCCGGCTTGTCAACAAAATTGCACCGCCACAACTCCCTATCACCCATGACATTTGCTAGATCATCCGCATCTTTAAGGCCAGTGTCCTTTAAGATGCGTCTCAAGAAAGTCATGGGCTGTCCACCATGCTTATTCACTCCATGAGGCTGCCAAAGTACAAGATTATGCACTGGCTGGTCCTCACGGCGAAAGCAATGTCCTGCAAAGCGGAGGCGATTTTGTTCTAGTGTCAAGCTTGGGGGAACCAATGAGACACCTCCAATGTTATATAGTGTCTGGTTGGAGATGTGTGCATTGTACTTGACACAATGTACCCGGCGTAGCATTCTTGTGAATGTGCCATCCAGAGATTTGGTGTCCTCAGCAGTTAGAGCCCAGCATGGACTCCCGTAGAGGAGTACTGGAACTACTGCTGCTCTGAATAATCGGACCTTAAGTTTTCGATTAATTCTAGGTGACTTCCAAATCCTGGAAAGCCTATTCAAGGCTGCCCATGCCTTTCCCTTACGTATTCGAAGGTCCTCACCTGACTTCCGGATCCATGATCCCAGGTAACAGAAGTCGTCCACATGCTCAAGCATACCATCCTTTGAGCTTATGCTCATCCGATCAGAGACTTGCTGAGGACTTTCAAAGTTAACTGTCAGAATTTTGGTCTTTCTGGAGTTAATAAAAAGACCAACACTAGAAGCAGCATGTTCTAATGAGCTGAGGAGCCGCTGGGCTCCCTCTAATGATTCTGAGAGTACTCCTAAGTCATCAGCAAAGTCTAGATCAGTTAGGTACTTGGCAGGATTTCCTCGACTTCTGGAGCCAGTAGGTGGAGTTATCATCACCCCATCATCATTATGATGATCTAAGGACATGCGTAGAACATAGTCAACCACAATAATGAACAAGAATGGTGCAAGTGTGTCTCCTTGGAGGACGCCCCATAACACTTCAAATGGTTCTGTGTCACCATCAACAGTAGACACAAATGTTGTCGAACCATCGTATACTGATCTGATTGCTGCAATAATTTCATCAGGAATCCCATATAATGAAAGTATGCTGAACATACGTGAGCGAGAGACTGAATCAAAGGCCTTGAAGAAGTCAACAAAGATAACAGCCAGATGCCTGTCTTTCTTTTTTGATAACTCTTCAATTATCCTTCTAAGTGCCAAAATGGGCTCCATGGTCCCACGACCTTTACGGAACCCATTCTGATTTCCACGTAGCAGTCTCTCAATGGGATCCCTGATGCGATTTAATAGAATTCTATTGTATAGTTTTGCAGCAATCGAGATCAATGAGATTCCCCGAAAAGAACCATAGAGTGTTAGGTTGCCCTTCTTGGGAACTGGCACCAACTTATTTGTTTTCATTTCTTGTGGGACTCTTGTTGTACGGTACATGTCTACTATGATGGGATAGATGAGCTTTAAACACTCAGGTATTTTAAAGACCTCAGGGGGAACACCATCTACTCCACTGGCACGATTGGTCTTAATGCTCTTTGCAGCAGCCTTCACTTCTGCAAAGGAGATATCGCCAATGGGAATATCTGGGAGTACAGACTCAGACACTTTTACTTCTATAAAGTTATCAGGCAATACCCTGTCATTATTGAGGAGCTTTTCAAAGTGGGCTTTCCAACCATTGAGGCGATCGGCTGGTGATTCAGCCTTAACCTTGGTGGTTGGTTGGCTTTTCCGCCCAGTAAGCAGATTGATCGATTTCCATGCCTGGGATGATTGCCTGCTGTCGTCAGCATCATTGATGGCATCAACCTGTTGGTTTATTAGCTCCTGTAGATTAACAGAGTACTGCCTGTTCAGGGACCTAGATGCAGCTTTAACTGCATTCTTGGCCGCTGTAGTCTGTTTGAGTCGGGACTCTTTCTGCGCCTTATGAAGGTCATTTCGGCACTTCTGAATTTTGTTGTCAGTCCAGGGGGCCCTTTTCCTGTTTCGAGGGTATACAGGAACTGTTTCTGCAGCTGCTAACTTAACTGCTTCTGTAAAGGCAGTATAGCCCTCACAGTGATCTGCCGCCTCAGAGGCAAGAGCCTCATACCTGTTGCTCAGCTGTAGTGTGAAGCTGGATCTCACACTTGGCTGTTGCAACAGAGAGGACCAGTCATGCCGTGGCAAGGCAGATTTCGTTGTTCTGCTAGCACGCAGACTAAGTCTTACCTTGGCCACAATAAGGCGGTGATCACTGGAGAAGGGTCGAAGTGTAAATGCATTACAGTCTTGTATAGAGCTCCTGTATTTCCTACGAAACAGAATATGGTCTATCTGGGACTTGTGACCACTGGGTCCACTATGAGTCCATAGCTTTCCAGTTCGCTTCTTGAACTGGGTTCCAGCCGAAAACAATCCATTTCCAGAGATAAAATCCTGAAGATGGACAGAATTTCGGTTAACACTATTGCTATAGACCCAGGGCGATGTAGGTGATTGATGCAGACTTGCATTAAAGTCTCCCAGGAATGTTAAGAATGCATGCTGATCCACTCCATCAGTTGCTGCTTGTAGATTGTGGTAGAAATTTTCCACCTCCTCTACAGGGGCAACACTAGTTGGAGAGTAGCACACAATCAGAACCACCTTAGGAAACTTCTTAGCCAGTCTTCCAGAACATGAGAAGTGGCAACGGATGATGCGGTTAGAGATTTGGTCTATTTTGTCCAATGCTGCATGTGCAGTTGGATTCATCAATAGACCAATTCCACCATTGCCACTATCATCTGCTGACGCGAGGGCGAGTCGCCAACCGCCCCCCATGTCCTTAATCAGAACCTCATCAGTCTGTCCAGTCTGCATTCGGTGCTCTTGAACACCCACTGCGCTAAGAGAAAGCTTATCTGCCAAGGCAGTCAGCTCACCTTGTCGCATTGGGGACCCGAGTGTTAGGGTGTTTACTGAGGCTAGTCTAGTGACTTGCCTCAGATTCACCAATGGCTTTGTTGGTCGGGGTGGAACATGAGAGTAGCCTCCAACTCCAGAATCCCTCTCCCCATCACAATCTGGCCTCCCTGGTGACCCAGGGTTTGGGCCAGAAAGGTCATCAGGAAAGGGACTCAAAGAATTGTTGGCTGCTCTCTCTCCAGTAGGGGGTGAGACAGGCAGCCGGTCAGGAGTTAACTGACGCCTGTGAGGCCGATTGTGTCCGGTAATTCCACTGGCCTCTAGTGGCCGGACCTCCGCATTGCTAATGTAATCCATAGTGGGGGTTGGGGGGTGCTTTTTTGCCGAGTCAGCTCTCGGGGCAAATACCACACCCTGGTTTGCCATTCCACAGGGTGGGTGTCGCAATGGAGTCAGATATGAGGCCCATCACCCATATCTACTCTGGCGTACATGACCCACCATTGGCTGTTGCAGCTCATCTGCTGGGTCATGCCCTGTACCCTTGCTGCCAGGTGCAGGTCGCAGTGAAGTGCCCTCAGAGTGGATATGAGAACACTCTAATCCTAACCAGCCATTGGTAGATCACCATCTGCCTGGTCAGGCCATATACCCCTGCAGCCAAGTATATGGGTCCTTAATCCAGGACCAAGGGCGTCCTTATCCCAGAACGAAGGGGGTCCTAGTTACAGGACCAGATTTGCCCTAGTAAGAGGGTCTATGCAGCTACAGGTGGCACCTCCTTTATGCTGCATGGAGGTGGCAAGTTTTCTTGATCAATGACCTAGAATACCTGACCTGACCTGAGACCAGCACTCATCATTCTCACTCACATACTGTTGGAGATGTAAGCAGATTGTTAAGGAATCCACCAGCACCCATCATTCTCATTCACATACTGTTGGAAATGTACGCAGATTGTTAAGGAATCCACCAACTCCCATCATTCTCACTCACATACTGTTAGATATGTAAGCAGATTGTTAAGGAATCTACCAGCACCCATCATTCTCACTCACATACTGTTGGAGATGTAAGCAGATTGTTAAGGAATCCACCAGCACCCATCATTCTCACTCACATACTGTTGGAGATGTAAGCAGATTGTTAAGGAATCGACCAGCACTCATCATTCTCACTCACATACTGTTGGAGATGTAAGCAGATTGTTAAGGAATCCACCAGCACCCATCATTCTCACTCACATGCTGTTGGAGATGTAAGCAGATTGTTAAGGAATCGACCAGCACTCATCATTCTAGCTCACATACTGTTGGAGATGTACGCAGATTGTTAAGGAATCCACCAGCACACATCATTCTCACTCACATACTGTTGGAGATGTAAGCAGATTGTTAAGGAATCGACCAGCACTTATCATTCTCACTCACATACTGTTGGAGATGTAAGCAGATTGTTAAGGAATCGACCGGCACTCATCATTCTCACTCACATACTGTTGGAGATGTAAGCAGATTGTTAAAGAATCCACCAGCACTCATCATTCTCACTCACATACTGTTAGATATGTAAGCAGATTGTTAAGGAATCCACCAGCACCCATCATTCTCACTCACATACTGTTGGAGATGTAAGCAGATTGTTAAGGAATCGACCGGCACTCATCATTCTCACTCACATACTGTTGGAGATGTAAGCAGATTGTTAAAGAATCCACCAGCACTCATCATTCTCACTCACATACTGTTAGATATGTAAGCAGATTGTTAAGGAATCGACCAGCACTCATCATTCTCACTCACATACTGTTGGAGAAGTAAGCAGACTGTTAAGGAATCCACCACCACCCATCATTCTCACTCACATACTGTTAGATATGTAAGCAGATTGTTAAGGAATCGACCGGCACTCATCATTCTCACTCACATACTGTTGGAGATGTAAGCAGATTGTTAAAGAAACCACCAGCACACATCATTCTCACTCACATGCTGTTGGAGATGTAAGCAGATTGTTAAGGAATCGACCAGCACTTATCATTCTCACTCACATACTGTTGGAGATGTAAGCAGATTGTTAAGGAATCGACCGGCACTCATCATTCTCACTCACATACTGTTGGAGATGTAAGCAGATTGTTAAAGAATCCACCAGCACTCATCATTCTCACTCACATACTGTTAGATATGTAAGCAGATTGTTAAGGAATCCACCAGCACCCATCATTCTCACTCACATACTGTTGGAGATGTAAGCAGATTGTTAAGGAATCGACCAGCACTCATCATTCTCACTCACATACTGTTGGAGATGTAAGCAGATTGTTAAGGAATCCACCGGCACTCATCATTCTCACTCACATACTGTTGGAGATGTAAGCAGACTGTTAAGGAATCGACCAGCACTCATCATTCTCACTCACATACTGTTGGAGATGTAAGCATATTGTTAAGGAATCCACCAGCACCCATCATTCTCACTCACATACTGTTGGAGATGTAAGCAGATTGTTAAGGAATCCACCAGCACCCATCATTCTCACTCACATACTGTTGGAGATGTAAGCAGATTGTTAAAGAATCCACCAGCACTCATCATTCTCACTCACATACTGTTAGATATGTAAGCAGATTGTTAAGGAATCCACCAGCACCCATCATTCTCACTCACATACTGTTGGAGATGTAAGCAGATTGTTAAGGAATCCACCAGCACTCATCATTCTCACTCACATACTGTTGGAGATGTACGCAGATTGTTAACGAATCGTCCAGCACTCATCATTCTCACTCACATACTGTTAGATATGTAAGCAGATTGTTATGGAATCCACCGGCACTCATCATTCTCACTCACAAACTGTTGGAGATGTAAGCAGATTGTTAAGGAATCCACCAGCACCCATCATTCTCACTCACATACTGTTAGATATGTAAGCAGATTGTTAAGGAATCCACCAGCACCCATCATTCTCACTCACATACTGTTAGATATGTAAGCAGATTGTTAAGGAATCCACCAGCACCCATCATTCTCACTCACATACTGTTAGATATGTAAGCAGATTGTTAAGGAATCCACCAGCACCCATCATTCTCACTCACATACTGTTGGAGATGTAAGCAGATTGTTAAGGAATCGACCAGCACTCATCATTCTCACTCACATACTGTTGGAGATGTAAGCAGATTGTTAAAGAATCCACCAGCACTCATCATTCTCACTCACATACTGTTAGATATGTAAGCAGATTGTTAAGGAATCCACCAGCACCCATCATTCTCACTCACATACTGTTGGAGATGTAAGCAGATTGTTAAGGAATCGACCAGCACTCATCATTCTCACTAACATACTGTTGGAGATGTAAGCAGATTGTTAAGGAATCGACCAGCACTCATCATTCTCACTCACATACTGTTAGATATGTAAGCAGATTGTTAAGGAATCCACCAGCACCCATCATTCTCACTCACATACTGTTGGAGATGTAAGCAGATTGTTAAGGAATCGACCAGCACTCATCATTCTCACTAACATACTGTTGGAGATGTAAGCAGATTGTTAAGGAATCGACCAGCACCCATCATTCTCACTCACATACTGTTAGATATGTAAGCAGATTGTTAAGGAATCGACCAGCACCCATCATTCTCACTCACATACTGTTAGATATGTAAGCAGATTGTTAAGGAATCGACCAGCACCCATCATTCTCACTCACATACTGTTAGATATGTAAGCAGATTGTTAAGGAATCGACCAGCACTCATCATTCTCACTCACATACTGTTAGATATGTAAGCAGATTATTAAGGAATCGACCAGCACCCATCATTCTCACTCACATACTGTTAGATATGTAAGCAGATTGTTAAGGAATCGACCAGCACTCATCATTCTCACTCACATACTGTTGGAGATGTAAGCAGATTGTTAAGGAATCCACCAGCACCCATCATTCTCACTCACATACTGTTGGAGATGTAAGCAGATTGTTAAGGAATCGACCAGCACTCATCATTCTCACTCACATACTGTTGGAGATGTAAGCAGATTGTTAAGGAATCGACCAGCACTCATCATTCTCACTCACATACTGTTAGATATGTAAGCAGATTGTTAAGGAATCGACCAGCACTCATCATTCTCACTCACATACTGTTGGAGATGTAAGCAGATTGTTAAGGAATCCACCAGCACCCATCATTCTCACTCACATACTGTTGGAGATGTAAGCAGATTGTTAAGGAATCGACCAGCACTCATCATTCTCACTAACATACTGTTGGAGATGTAAGCAGATTGTTAAGGAATCGACCAGCACTCATCATTCTCACTCACATACTGTTGGAGATGTAAGCAGATTGTTAAGGAATCCACCGGCACTCATCATTCTCACTCACATACTGTTGGAGATGTAAGCAGACTGTTAAGGAATCGACCAGCACTCATCATTCTCACTCACATACTGTTGGAGATGTAAGCAGATTGTTAACGAAACCACCAGCACACATCATTCTCACTCACATACTGTTGGAGATGTAAGCAGACTGTTAAGGAATCGACCAGCACTCATCATTCTCACTCACATACTGTTGGAGATGTAAGCAGATTGTTAAGGAATCCACCGGCACCCATCATTCTCACTAACATACTGTTGGAGATGTAAGCAGATTGTTAAGGAATCCACCAGCACTCATCATTCTCACTTACTTTTGGAAATGAAAGCAAATTGTTGAGAAATCCACCAGCACCCATCATTCTCAAGCTTTCACCCCATGAAGGTTTGAGTGATGGTTTCTCCGGATCCATGGTAACAGGGTCTAATCTTTTTTTGAACAGAATCAGACATACGTCCATAATTCTCATAATGAGATGTGGAGGTTTAGCTAGTTTGCGAACGGTAGATATATCAGCTGCTTTAATAGTCTGTAAGGCGGCTTCGGCCTCTTCTAGTGCGGGCTTTGCTGCTTCCAGCTTACCTTCGGCGACAGTCTTGTCGGCTGCTATTTCATCCACCAAAATCTGAGCTTTGTCCTTTACTTTTTGTACCTGTATACGTAAGTGTAATTACCATATTAAGTTACCATATTTCATATGTCAAATGTACAGTTATAATAATAATGTGTTTATTAGTCCAAACATATGGATTAATAGGGGGAACTCACTAAAATAGAATATAAATAATAAATAAAATAAAATGTAATTAATCAGTTTGTATCCGGTTGGGGATTGCGAGGTATAGATAAAAAGTGAAGGCGATTTGGGAATAATGGGCATTTCGAGAATTGGTCCTTCGATGCAGTTTCATTGCAATACTTCATTACACAGGAATCCCGCATCTGCTGGCAATTAAAAAGTAAAGTAAGAATAATAAAATAATTTAAGCTTATAATAAATAAAGCCCACAGCAAAACCCAGGATGGTTCCCAATGTATCTTTGTGGGATTGTGTAAGCACGTCCATCTAGAGTGTTTTGGAGGCTTGAACCTACGCCGTCAAACTCATATTGTGAAAGCAGGTCAGCCGAAGTATCTGTGTGCCGCCATAACTGTGTGCCGCTCTTTTTGTGTGCCGCTCTATCTGTGTGCCGCTCTATCTGTTTTGTTAGCGTATCCATCCGCTGCCCACCACCCAGTGAGAGAATGGGGGATTGTGATTTGCAAATCACAATCGAGTATGCAATATCATATCCAAAATGATATTGCATACCAGGAGGGGACAACGGAACGGGGCAATAATGCCAGCTTGGAGATAGATACCAACTCATCCCCAGAGGGAAGCTAGCATGGGGCCAAAGGAGGTAGGGAGTGACAGCAGGGGAAAACCAGCCAATGGGGGGCGGTGTAAGCGGATTCAGTTCCGCTGCATTACCCTCATAAATGGGAAGTGGCACATTTTCAGTAATATGTCGGAGGTACGAGATTGGTAATAACCAATCTCGTATCACAACCAATAACCGGGGACAACACGAACCCCAACGCCACACAAAGGGAGGTTAGAGGTCAAACCACCTCGGGAGGAAAAATAACCAACAGGGGCCAACAGGGGGGGGGGGGGGGAAGCACTCCCAGAGAGGTGAGAGGCGTGAAGTAGGTTATCAGCCAATAGGAGCGGGGTAGAGCATCCACTGAACAAAGGCCACAGTAGTGTAGATAGATAGATAGATAGTTTATTGACCGTATAACAGTACATAATATACAAATAATACAGTCCAAAATAATACACAATTTCAATACAATAAAACAAATATTACACATTTCAATTTCGATACATGTTCAATACAAATTAATTCTAACTAAATTCATACTCAAAACAATTCAATGAAACAAATAATACAAATTTCAATTTCGATACAAGTTCAATAGACATAATGTACTAACTAAATTCTTACACAATGTCAAAACATTACATTTCAGCAAGCTTAAGTTACCATATCCCTCTCATCAACATCTTGTCAACTTCATTTCAATTACCTATCATTCTCCACCAAAACGAATACCTTAAAAATGTACTTCGCCACCACGGACTGGTCATATATTTCAAAAAGGTCCTTGAGTGACGTTGGTATGTTTGTTTTGAAAAATTCTTCCCGTACATTCGCCAGCAGTGGACACTCTATGAAAATATGGTGTTCGTTATTACAATTCGATCCACACACGCAATATCGGTCTGTTTTAGGGACCTTTGCCCATCGCATGTTTTCGACTGGAAGATTGTGACTTCCAATCCTCAGTCTAGACAACGCTTTCCTGTATGCGTCGTTTGCGCATTCGCCATAGAATTTTGGGGTTATTAAATTTTCGTTTATCGTTTTGTACAGTAACAATTTTGTCGCGTCAATACTACAGCTATTCAACTTAAATTTAATCAATTTCATTCCTTTTTCCTCGAAGTTTAAAGGATGCCGGCCAAAGAAGGAATCGATGAGGTCTGCGTGTTTGCTCTTTGATTCCCGTGCTATCGCGAGTGCCTTGTATAGTGGAATATCTGTATTTAGGTTGTGAATTAGCGATTTAAATAATCGTTGTTGTTTTGACTTTACCATATACTCCAACGGGGGTAAGTTTAACTCAATTAAACATGGTAGATTTGGAGCAGTACTTCTCACGCCTAACAGTTGTTTTACCAACGACATGTACAGTTTATTTACAGAAATTAGTGAAGCATCAAACCACGATTCGCAGGAGTATAAGATGCTCGACATCAATGCTGCATCAAACACCTTGTATTTCATGGTGAAAGGCATATCTGGGTTGCGCAGAAGGAATTGGCTAAATTTCAACTGATGCGGTATTTTCAACTTCATCTGGTCTGATATTGATCTAGCCAATGACGCATCTTGGCGAAAAACTGTACCTAAATACACATAAGATTCCACATTTTTTACAACAAGAGAACCATCAGAGCTGACGAGATCACATCTGTCCACATTCCGTGTGCCAGTAACTAACATATATTTTGTCTTTTTTAAGTTTATTATCATTCCAAACTCCTTGCAATAATTGTTTAGTACTGTTAGTTGTTTCGATGCCATCTCATGCGTGGTCGCCACCATTGCAGCATCGTCCATCAAAAGGAGAACCCGGAGGACCCCCAACCATCCGTTCAATGGTAAGGTATTAAGTAATTGGACAAGAGGGTTTGTGTATGATGTGAACCCGAAAATACTAGTGGGCACTCCTTGTTTCATCCCAATAGACGAGTCAATCTGCATGTTACCTAGGATATTAGTTGTATTCTTGTAGATCAATTACAACGCATTGAACATGGTCTTACCACAACCCATCTCACATAATAGTTCTAGAAATTTATTTCTGACTACCTTATCGTAGGCTTTCTCAAAATCTACGAAGATAATGTAAAGACAACGACCCCTTACTCTCAAAGCAGATGACATCAGCAACCGTAGAGTTAAAATGTGCTCCAAGCAACCGCGGCCCTTTTGTCCACCGGCCTGTTCTGGTAGCGGCTTGAACCAAGTGTGAGTCTCGAGTTCAGTATAAGATCATACAGCTTGGCTAAACTATCCATCACAGATATCCCGCGATAATTGCCGCAATTCATTCGAACACCCCTTTTGAAGAGAATTACTAGTCGCGATTTAGTCCAAGCAAGGGGGTAGTTTGCAGATGAGAATATAAGATTGAATATAGTAACTAATAATATAATCCACTGGTTAGATAATGACTTTAGAATACCAGGTGATATGCCATCGGGACCATACGATTTATTTGTTTTGAGCTTCGATATTTCACCCACAACCTCTTCAACAGTAATAGGGTCATCTAGAAGTGGGATATATACTGATGGCTCGCGAACGGGTGTGTCATTGTTTACACTCGGGTTTAGCAAGCTCTCAAAGTGTAATTTAAATTGGTCCTCCGTCGGTTTGTTGGATTGGCGTGGGGTTTGAGAAATTTCTCCACACCAATTAATCGCTGACCAAATTAATTTAGGATCGTTTGCCTTTAGCACACGCTTGAAGCGGGAATACTGGGTATCCCACTGTCTCTGTTTTTTTGACACACTCGTTTTAGCAATGTTGTATAAACTATGTACAGCAACAGAAACAAGTTCATTAATCGACATTTCTCCACTCTCATTACTTGGAGGAGGAATTGATAGGGATGATTTGAGTTTTTGAAGATCCAGACAGCTGAACTTGATGCCACGTGTGGTTAATTTTACACTTTTACTTTTTATGACATCATGCTGGTTGTGTTCCGTAATATCATTTAATCTGCTTAGCATGCTTCTTTTATCCACATGTTGAATTATTGACGAGGCATTTATTGTTACTGCCAACGGGGCATGATTCGATGGCCATTTTTGTCTATTGTATATACACAAATCAACCACACAACGCTCAGCAGCCATTGAAGCTACACACGTATCTAAAGCAGAAATATAAATTCCTTTATGGGAAAAACTGAGTCCACCGCCTAATTGTACACCAAAAGCACATAAATGGTTTAGTATACTACACTTGAATTGTTTACAAATCTGTAGGAGTTTCTGACCATGGTCATTAATTACGGTATCCAACCCAGTTTCATATTCAAAATCATTTTCACCCTCAGGTATTAGACATGTTGGATTTGAATATCGTGCATTTAGGTCGCCTAATACATATATTAATTGTTCTTCTCTCGTTAATAATGCTTGTAGTTTCCCAAAAATATTACAATGGTAAAACGGCGAGCTGATAGGCGGGATGTACATACCTACAAACACACAGTTCGGTATACCAATGAGTTTTACAAGTATATAATCATCGTCACATTCAATAGTACTAATTAAATCATATATATCATTTCTTATCAGTAAAATAATCCAACCCCTATTAAATTTTCCATTTGAACACAAACTCCTAATTACTTTGAAACCTGGAATTTCTATATTTTTACCACACTTGCATTCAGTTATCCACATGAGGTGGAACTGTAAAACAAAAGATAATATATCGTTATTTTCTAGTTTATTTCCTACCCCATTTATATTCCAGGTTCCAATTTTTAGTTTTGTTATACGGTCACTTCTCAAAAAAGGTTCCAATCTGAGCGATATATCACCAGACCATCCCTGATAATGGCTCGTTTCGTCCAATCAATGGAGAGATTACAACCAGTGTTCTCCGATTTCGCAACTTCTTCTTTAAGAACCTTGCGCAGCCCTCCGTTGGCACGCCGGATACCTGGCGGGACATCTTTTTTCACATAGATGTCTTTAAATTCTTCGCCCATATTCTTTAGCTTCGGGGCTTTGGACAACACGAGATCTCTCTTTTCTTTGTCCACTAGTGTCACTAGTACTGGGTTTATTCGATTCCCACCAGGTGTACCGGTGTTGGCCTTTCCAAGGCGCTTCACTATGCACCCTTCTATGATTTCCCCGTCTACCTCTAATTTCATTAACATGTTATGAACCGCCGCACTGTCATCCACCGAGCCAGATTGATCTGGAGGAAGACCGGTGATGATTAGGTTTCCTCCCCTCTTACCATATTCTATTCCTTCAAGATAATCTGTAACCTTAGATAGAGAATGGGAGAGGAATATGTTGTCTTCTTCTAGTACTTTATATTTCGCCCTCATATTACCAACTTCGGCATACAGGTTTGCGTTTGATTTCTCGACTTCATCCATCCTGGCTTTGATTAGGTTATTGCTGCGGTTTACTTCAGCCATGGTGTGTTCGACACATCCTCGTAACTCTCGATTCTCTGCTTTTACCGTTTGAATTTCTCCGAGTATCTTGTTCAAAGTTGATTCGAATCCGGCGCTAGTACCGGTAGGTGGCACCGGAGCTGCGGCCCCAAACCCGGTTCGTTGAGAGCCCCCTAACTGATTAGGTTCGAATCCAGTTCCATGATAGTACCCGCAATTATTTGGATGGGTTGGCATGACAGTTGGCTGCATGATGTTACTGGTTGGTCTACCGATATCGACCCCAGGGGAAAATGTAGATGCGGAAGTCAACATTGGCCATTCCCTAGTGGATTCCCCAGTTGATTGTGTGTAAGATGAGGAGTTTATCATGGTGCTGTGGCTGTCATTCCAGATTGTAGAGCAGATAGAACTATCTCCGAACGGTACTGGCACTGTCTGGGTTCTTTGGGTTGGTTGAGGTGTCCGAAGCTTCTCTGTGCATTCAGGACTGGAACATATACCACCGTTTCTCAATCGTTTTTCGAAGTTTCCACAGAATTTGCACTTTCCCATTTATAGTACCGGTTACCGGTAAAGTCTGAATTCGTATCCTAAACAATCAAAACTAAAAACCCCACCACCAGAACAACCTATCAAATGCAATATCAATGTAATATGTAGAAATGATTACATATATATTGCCAATGCATTTAGTTACCAGTTCAGTTATTTCAGTCATCAGCTTGAGTGCAGACCGGTGACGTCCTTCACTGTCACCATCACCAATATATCCTACCTACCGGTATACAATACTTTTATTTACTGCCATCAACTGTGCTATCATTCATTATCCGTTCATTGATATTAATTACCGAGCATCAAAGAGATAACAACTCTTATTTTCCCATTCTCAATACTATGGTGACGCATAGTCTGACAAACCGGTCGGGATCCCTTGATCCCGTCACAGGCGGCCAGCACTTGGTCAGTAAACGTGTATCTGTTAGCAGGTCAACATGTAGGTAGAACCGTGTGTAATAAGTTATCCATATTCTGTATATATCCGTTGCCCAATATTGGTTACGTTTAGTTGGCAATTATTCAGTGTAGAAGTCAAACGGTTTTAACATCATCGTTACTGCCATCATTGTGCTATACTGATTGTGTTGTATTAGCAGTACTTATATATCTGACATTATTAATAAATTTATTATACCAGCCTTCGGCCTATCTACACCTAGCAAGTAGTGGGGCGGATGCAGACACAAAATATATATATACACGACACAGAAACTGGTCGGATCCTGAGTCAACTCGGATCCCGTCACAGTTAAAACCTGACTTAGGGGGAAGTTAAAACCCACGACAACCACGAGATCCACAGTTTAAAGACAATGAGATCCGGGATTACTGTGACGACGACACACCAGCGCCAACATGAGCGAACGAACACCCCAGAGTTCGATCTGAGAGGGGAGTCCGCCGCGCACTGCCGATGACAGAGACGAGACAATCAGGGATGGGGCGACTCAGCGGTACCAGCCCGCCATACCGGATTCACCGAAAGACGACGGTCTGGTTGGAGTGGATGAAGGCGGATGGGTACGCGATGATCGGGAAAGCGAGTCAACACAAGACGGGAGCGGCAAGAGGAGCACCGGAGTCGCCTGCCAATCAGTGGCTACGGGCGGTGGTTGGTCCACTGGAACTGCAATAGTGGGGCCAACGGTGCAACGCTGGACGAGGAAAGGAGGCCAGGAGGTTCAGGAGGAGGACATCGGGACGAGCGATCGCCTGCGACGGGGATACAATGCCACCGGGAGGATACTCAAGGATGCCACGATCACCGAAAAGGCAGACCAAGGTAAACTGGAGCGCCGACTCGATGAGTGCTACAAACATTTCCATTACTTAGCCCGATTTGGGCAGGGAGAACTAGCGAATGAGAGGGTGAGAGAGGTCGCCACAGAACTGTTTCCACGAAAGCAAGAAGGGTGTTAGAGATAGATGTGGCGTGTCAATTGGACATAGCCACGTTGGACCAAAAGGAGTTAGAGAGGCAGTTAGAGGAGGGAACTGCATTGTTAGAAAGGGAGCATGAGTTAGAGTGAGAGTGTGGAGAGAAGGCCGAGAAAGCAGTGAGAGAGTATAGACAGAGGGTTGAGAGAGAGGTGAACGAGCGTAAAGAGCGAGACATGAGGGAAGCAGAGAGGATTGAAAGAGAGGTGAAAGAGGGTAAAGAGCAAGACATGATGGAAGCAGAGAGGGTTGAGAGAGAGAGGCAGTAGGTGAACCAGAGTGTTAGAGAGGATAGGGAGAGAGAGATAGCTGGTAAGAGAATGCGGGACGATATGCATACCCGGTTGAGGGGGTTAATGCAGTATCAGGCAGAACAAAAGCGCCGATTAAAACTGGCAAAATTTGGTTTATCAGAGAGTGAGGCTGGTTCGGGAAGTATTTATGAGGAACCAGGGGTCATGGAAACCTTTGTTAATACCCCACTTACTGGGACTGGACTACATCCTTGGTTGCCCTACCTCCATTGTTGGTCCCGGACCTAACAACACCATACTACCTCCTTGGTTGCCCTACCTCCATTGTTGGTCCCAGACCCAACAACACCACACTACCTCCTTGGTTGCCCTACCTGGTAGTGTTGGTCCCAGGCCCAACAACACCACACTACCTCCTTGGTTGCCCTACCTCCATTGTTGATCCCGGACCCAACAACACCACACTACCTCCTTGGTTGCCGTACCTCCGTTGTTGGTCCCAGACCCAACAACACCACACTACCTCCTTGGTTGCCCTACCTGGTAGTGTTGGTCCCAGGCCCAATAACACCACACTACCTCCTTGGTTGCCCTACCTCCGTTGTTGGTCCCGGCCCCAACAACACCACACTACCTCCTTGGTTGCCCTTCCTCCGTTGTTGGTCCCGGACCCAACAACACCACACTACCTCCTTGGTTGCCCTACCTCCGTTAGTGATCCTGGACCCAACAACACCACACTACCTCCTTGGTTGCCCTACCTCCGTTAGTGATCCCGGACCCAACAACACCACACTAACTCCTTGGTTGCCCTACCTCCGTTAGAGATCCCGGACCCAACAACACCACACTACCTCCTTGGTTGCCGTACCTCCGTTAGTGATCCCGGACCCAACAACACCACACTACCTCCTTGGTTGCCGTACCTCCGTTAGTGATCTCGGACCCAACAACACCACACTACCTCCTTGGTTGCCGTACCTCCGTTGTTGGTCCCCAACCCAACAACACCACACTACCTCCTTGGTTGCCCTACCTCCGTTGTTGGTCCCGGACCCAACAACACCACACTACCTCCTTGGTTGCCCTACCTCCGTTGTTGGTCCCGGACCCAACAACACCACACTACCTCCTTGGTTGCCGTACCTCCGTTAGTGATCCCGGACCCAACAACACCACACTACCTCCTTGGTTGCCGTACCTCCGTTGTTGATCCCGGACCCAACAACACCACACTACCTCCTTGGTTGCCCTACCTCCGTTGTTGGTCCCGGACCCAACAACACCACACTACCTCCTTGGTTGCCGTACCTCCGTTAGTGATCCCGGACCCAACAACACCACACTACCTCCTTGGTTGCCGTACCTCCGTTAGTGATCCTGGACCCAACAACACCACACTACCTCCTTGGTTGCTGTACCTCCGTTGTTGGTCCCGGACCCAACAACACCATACTACCTCCTTGGTTGCCCTACCTCCGTTGTTGGTCCCGGACCCAACAACACCACACTACCTCCTTGGTTGCCCTACCTCCGTTGTTGGTCCCGGACCCAACAACACCACACTACCTCCTTGGTTGCCCTACCTCCGTTAGTGATCCCGGACCCAACAACACCACACTACCTCCTTGGTTGCCCTACCTCCGTTAGTGATCCCGGACCCAACAACACCACACTACCTCCTTGGTTGCCGTACCTCCGCTAGTGATCCCGGACCCAACAACACCACACTACCTCCTTGGTTGCCGTACCTCCGTTAGTGATCCCAGACCCAACAACACCACACTACCTCCTTGGTTGCCCTACCTCCGTTGTTGGTCCCGGACCCAACAACACCACACTACCTCCTTGGTTGCCGTACCTCCGTTAGTGATCCCAGACCCAACAACACCACACTACCTCCTTGGTTGCCCTACCTCCGTTGTTGGTCCCGGACCCAACAACACCACACTACCTCCTTGGTTGCCCTACCTCCGTTAGTGATCCTGGACCCAACAACACCACACTACCTCCTTGGTTGCCCTACCTCCGTTGTTGGTCCCGGACCCAACAACACCACACTACCTCCTTGGTTGCCCTACCTCCGTTGTTGGTCCCGGACCCAACAACACCACACTACCTCCTTGGTTGCCCTACCTCCGTTGTTGGTCCCGGACCCAACAACACCACACTACCTCCTTGGTTGCCGTACCTCCGTTAGTGATCCCGGACCCAACAACACCACACTACCTCCTTGGTTGCCCTACCTCCGTTAGTGGTCCCAGACCCAACAACACCACACTACCTCCTTGGTTGCCCTACCTCCGTTGGTGGTCCCAGACCCAACAACACCACACTACCTCCTTGGTTGCCGTACCTCCGTTGGTGGTCCCAGACCCAACAACACCACACTACCTCCTTGGTTGCCGTACCTCCGTTGTTGGTCCCGGACCCAACAACACCACACTACCTCCTTGGTTGCCGTACCTCCGTTAGTGATCCCGGACCCAACAACACCACACTACCTCCTTGGTTGCCGTACCTCCGTTGGTGGTCCCAGACCCAACAACACCACACTACCTCCTTGGTTGCCGTACCTCCGTTGGTGGTCCCAGACCCAACAACACCACACTACCTCCTTGGTTGCCGTACCTCCGTTGTTGGTCCCAGACCCAACAACACCACACTACCTCCTTGGTTGCCGTACCTCCGTTAGTGATCCCAGACCCAACAACACCACACTACCTCCTTGGTTGCCGTACCTCCGTTGTTGGTCCCAGACCCAACAACACCACTCTACCTCCTTGGTTGCCGTACCTCCGTTGTTGGTCCCAGACCCAACAACACCACACTACCTCCTTGGTTGCCCTACCTCCGTTGGTGATCCCGGACCCAACAACACCACACTACCTCCTTGGTTGCCGTACCTCCGTTGTTGGTCCCAGACCCAACAACACCACACTACCTCCTTGGTTGCCCTACCTCCGTTGGTAGTCCCAGACCCAACAACACCACACTACCTCCTTGGTTGCCGTACCTCCGTTGGTGGTCCCAGACCCAACAACACCACACTACCTCCTTGGTTGCCGTACCTCCGTTAGTGATCCCGGACCCAACAACACCACACTACCTCCTTGGTTGCCCTACCTCCGTTGGTGGTCCCAGACCCAACAACACCACACTACCTCCTTGGTTGCCCTACCTCCGTTGGTGGTCCCAGACCCAACAACACCACACTACCTCCTTGGTTGCCGTACCTCCGTTGGTGGTCCCAGACCCAACAACACCACACTACCTCCTTGGTTGCCGTACCTCCGTTAGTGATCCCAGACCCAACAACACCACACTACCTCCTTGGTTGCCGTACCTCCGTTGTTGGTCCCAGACCCAACAACACCACACTACCTCCTTGGTTGCCCTACCTCCGTTGTTGGTCCCAGACCCAACAACACCACACTACCTCCTTGGTTGCCGTACCTCCGTTAGTGATCCCGGACCCAACAACACCACACTACCTCCTTGGTTGCCCTACCTCCGTTGGTGGTCCCAGACCCAACAACACCACACTACCTCCTTGGTTGCCCTACCTCCGTTGTTGGTCCCGGACCCAACAACACCACACTACCTCCTTGGTTGCCCTACCTCCGTTGGTGGTCCCAGACCCAACAACACCACACTACCTCCTTGGTTGCCCTACCTCCGTTGGTGGTCCCAGACCCAACAACACCACACTACCTCCTTGGTTGCCCTACCTCCGTTGTTGGTCCCGGACCCAACAACACCACACTACCTCCTTGGTTGCCGTACCTCCGTTAGTGATCCCGGACCCAACAACACCACACTACCTCCTTGGTTGCCCTACCTCCGTTGTTGGTCCCAGACCCAACAACACCACACTACCTCCTTGGTTGCCGTACCTCCGTTGTTGATCCCAGACCCAACAACACCACACTACCTCCTTGGTTGCCCTACCTCCGTTGTTGGTCCCGGACCCAACAACACCACACTACCTCCTTGGTTGCCGTACCTCCGTTAGTGATCCCAGACCCAACAACACCACACTACCTCCTTGGTTGCCGTACCTCCGTTGGTGGTCCCAGACCCAACAACACCACACTACCTCCTTGGTTGCCGTACCTCCGTTGTTGGTCCCAGACCCAACAACACCACACTACCTCCTTGGTTGCCCTACCTCCGTTGGTGGTCCCAGACCCAACAACACCACACTACCTCCTTGGTTGCCGTACCTCCGTTGGTGGTCCCAGACCCAACAACACCACACTACCTCCTTGGTTGCCGTACCTCCGTTAGTGATCCCGGACCCAACAACACCACACTACCTCCTTGGTTGCCCTACCTCCGTTGTTGGTCCCAGACCCAACAACACCACACTACCTCCTTGGTTGCCGTACCTCCGTTGTTGGTCCCAGACCCAACAACACCACACTACCTCCTTGGTTGCCGTACCTCCGTTAGTGATCCCAGACCCAACAACACCACACTACCTCCTTGGTTGCCGTACCTCCGTTGGTGGTCCCAGACCCAACAACACCACACTACCTCCTTGGTTGCCCTACCTCCGTTGTTGGTCCCAGACCCAACAACACCACACTACCTCCTTGGTTGCCCTACCTCCGTTGTTGGTCCCAGACCCAACAACACCACACTACCTCCTTGGTTGCCCGTACCTCCGTTAGTGATCCCAGACCCAACAACACCACACTACCTCCTTGGTTGCCGTACCTCCGTTGGTGGTCCCAGACCCAACAACACCACACTACCTCCTTGGTTGCCGTACCTCCGTTGGTGGTCCCAGACCCAACAACACCACACTACCTCCTTGGTTGCCGTACCTCCGCTAGTGATCCCAGACCCAACAACACCACACTACCTCCTTGGTTGCCCTACCTCCGTTGGTGGTCCCAGACCCAACAACACCACACTACCTCCTTGGTTGCCGTACCTCCGTTGGTGGTCCCAGACCCAACAACACCACACTACCTCCTTGGTTGCCGTACCTCCGTTGTTGGTCCCGGACCCAACAACACCACACTACCTCCTTGGTTGCCGTACCTCCGTTAGTGATCCCGGACCCAACAACACCACACTACCTCCTTGGTTGCCGTACCTCCGTTGTTGGTCCCAGGCCCAACAACACCACACTACCTCCTTGGTTGCCGTACCTCCGTTGTTGGTCCCAGACCCAACAACACCACACTACCTCCTTGGTTGCCCGACCTCCGTTAGTGATCCCAGACCCAACAACACCACACTACCTCCTTGGTTGCCGTACCTCCGTTGTTGGTCCCAGACCCAACAACACCACACTACCTCCTTGGTTGCCCTACCTCCGTTGTTGGTCCCAGACCCAACAACACCACACTACCTCCTTGGTTGCCGTACCTCCGTTAGTGATCCCAGACCCAACAACACCACACTACCTCCTTGGTTGCCGTACCTCCGTTAGTGATCCCAGACCCAACAACACCACACTACCTCCTTGGTTGCCGTACCTCCGTTAGTGATCCCAGACCCAACAACACCACACTACCTCCTTGATGGCCCTACCTCCGTTGTTGGTCCCAGACCCAACAACACCACACTACCTCCTTGGTTGCCGTACCTCCGTTGGTGGTCCCAGACCCAACAACACCACACTACCTCCTTGGTTGCCGTACCTCCGCTAGTGATCCCAGACCCAACAACACCACACTACCTCCTTGGTTGCCCGACCTCCGTTAGTGATCCCAGACCCAACAACACCACACTACCTCCTTGGTTGCCGTACCTCCGTTGTTGGTCCCAGACCCAACAACACCACACTACCTCCTTGGTTGCCCTACCTCCGTTGTTGGTCCCAGACCCAACAACACCACACTACCTCCTTGGTTGCCGTACCTCCGTTAGTGATCCCAGACCCAACAACACCACACTACCTCCTTGGTTGCCGTACCTCCGTTAGTGATCCCAGACCCAACAACACCACACTACCTCCTTGGTTGCCGTACCTCCGTTAGTGATCCCAGACCCAACAACACCACACTACCTCCTTGATGGCCCTACCTCCGTTGTTGGTCCCAGACCCAACAACACCACACTACCTCCTTGGTTGCCCTACCTCCGTTGGTGGTCCCAGACCCAACAACACCACACTACCTCCTTGGTTGCCGTACCTCCGTTGTTGGTCCCAGACCCAACAACACCACACTACCTCCTTGGTTGCCCGACCTCCGTTAGTGATCCCAGACCCAACAACACCACACTACCTCCTTGGTTGCCGTACCTCCGTTGTTGGTCCCAGAACCAACAACACCACACTACCTCCTTGGTTGCCCTACCTCCGTTGTTGGTCCCAGACCCAACAACACCACACTACCTCCTTGGTTGCCGTACCTCCGTTAGTGATCCCAGACCCAACAACACCACACTACCTCCTTGGTTGCCGTACCTCCGTTAGTGATCCCAGACCCAACAACACCACACTACCTCCTTGGTTGCCGTACCTCCGTTAGTGATCCCAGACCCAACAACACCACACTACCTCCTTGATGGCCCTACCTCCGTTGTTGGTCCCAGACCCAACAACACCACACTACCTCCTTGGTTGCCGTACCTCCGTTAGTGATCCCAGACCCAACAACACCACACTACCTCCTTGGTTACCGTACCTCCGTTGGTGGTCCCAGACCCAACAACACCACACTACCTCCTTGGTTGCCGTACCTCCGTTAGTGATCCCAGACCCAACAACACCACACTACCTCCTTGGTTGCCGTACCTCCGTTGTTGGTCCCAGACCCAACAACACCACACTACCTCCTTGGTTGCCCGACCTCCGTTAGTGATCCCAGACCCAACAACACCACACTACCTCCTTGGTTGCCGTACCTCCGTTGGTGGTCCCAGACCCAACAACACCACACTACCTCCTTGGTTGCCGTACCTCCGTTAGTGATCCCAGACCCAACAACACCACACTACCTCCTTGGTTGCCGTACCTCCGTTGTTGGTCCCAGACCCAACAACACCACACTACCTCCTTGGTTGCCGTACCTCCGTTAGTGATCCCAGACCCAACAACACCACACTACCTCCTTGGTTGCCGTACCTCCGTTGGTGGTCCCAGACCCAACAACACCACACTACCTCCTTGGTTGCCGTACCTCCGTTAGTGATCCCAGACCCAACAACACCACACTACCTCCTTGGTTGCCGTACCTCCGTTGTTGGTCCCAGACCCAACAACACCACACTACCTCCTTGGTTGCCGTACCTCCGTTGTTGGTCCCGGACCCAACAACACCACACTACCTCCTTGGTTGCCGTACCTCCGTTAGTGATCCCAGACCCAACAACACCACACTACCTCCTTGGTTGCCGTACCTCCGTTGTTGGTCCCAGACCCAACAACACCACACTACCTCCTTGGTTGCCGTACCTCCGTTAGTGATCCCAGACCCAACAACACCACACTACCTCCTTGGTTGCCGTACCTCCGTTGTTGGTCCCAGACCCAACAACACCACACTACCTCCTTGGTTGCCCTACCTCCGTTGTTGGTCCCAGACCCAACAACACCACACTACCTCCTTGGTTGCCGTACCTCCGTTAGTGATCCCGGACCCAACAACACCACACTACCTCCTTGGTTGCCGTACCTCCGTTGTTGGTCCCAGACCCAACAACACCACACTACCTCCTTGGTTGCCGTACCTCCGTTGTTGGTCCCAGACCCAACAACACCACACTACCTCCTTGGTTGCCGTACCTCCGTTGTTGGTCCCAGACCCAACAACACCACACTACCTCCTTGGTTGCCCTACCTCCGTTGTTGGTCCCAGACCCAACAACACCACACTACCTCCTTGGTTGCCGTACCTCCGTTGTTGGTCCCAGACCCAACAACACCACACTACCTCCTTGGTTGCCGTACCTCCGTTAGTGATCCCAGACCCAACAACACCACACTACCTCCTTGGTTGCCCTACCTCCGTTGTTGGTCCCAGACCCAACAACACCACACTACCTCCTTGGTTGCCGTACCTCCGTTGTTGGTCCCAGACCCAACAACACCACACTACCTCCTTGGTTGCCGTACCTCCGTTGTTGGTCCCAGACCCAACAACACCACACTACCTCCTTGGTTGCCGTACCTCCGTTGTTGGTCCCAGACCCAACAACACCACACTACCTCCTTGGTTGCCGTACCTCCGTTAGTGGTCCCAGACCCAACAACACCACACTACCTCCTTGGTTGCCGTACCTCCGTTGTTGGTCCCGGACCCAACAACACCACACTACCTCCTTGGTTGCCGTACCTCCGTTGTTGGTCCCAGACCCAACAACACCACACTACCTCCTTGGTTGCCGTACCTCCGTTGTTGGTCCCGGACCCAACAACACCACACTACCTCCTTGGTTGCCGTACCTCCGTTGTTGGTCCCAGGACCCAACAACACCACACTACCTCCTTGGTTGCCGTACCTCCGTTGTTGGTCCCGGACCCAACAACACCACACTACCTCCTTGGTTGCCCTACCTCCGTTGTTGGTCCCAGACCCAACAACACCACACTACCTCCTTGGTTGCCTACCTCCGTTGTTGGTCCCAGACCCAACAACACCACACTACCTCCTTGGTTGCCGTACCTCCGTTAGTGATCCCAGACCCAACAACACCACACTACCTCCTTGGTTGCCGTACCTCCGTTGTTGGTCCCAGACCCAACAACACCACACTACCTCCTTGGTTGCCGTACCTCCGTTGTTGGTCCCAGGCCCAACAACACCACACTACCTCCTTGGTTGCCGTACCTCCGTTAGTGATCCCGGACCCAACAACACCACACTACCTCCTTGGTTGCCCTACCTCCGTTGTTGGTCCCAGACCCAACAACACCACACTACCTCCTTGGTTGCCCTACCTCCGTTGTTGGTCCCAGACCCAACAACACCACACTACCTCCTTGGTTGCCGTACCTCCGTTGTTGGTCCCAGACCCAACAACACCACACTACCTCCTTGGTTGCCGTACCTCCGTTGTTGGTCCCGGACCCAACAACACCACACTACCTCCTTGGTTGCCGTACCTCCGTTGTTGGTCCCGGACCCAACAACACCACACTACCTCCTTGGTTGCCCTACCTCCGTTGTTGGTCCCAGACCCAACAACACCACACTACCTCCTTGGTTGCCTACCTCCGTTGTTGGTCCCAGACCCAACAACACCACACTACCTCCTTGGTTGCCGTACCTCCGTTGTTGATCCCAGACCCAACAACACCACACTACCTCCTTGGTTGCCGTACCTCCGTTGTTGGTCCCAGACCCAACAACACCACACTACCTCCTTGGTTGCCGTACCTCCGTTGTTGGTCCCAGGACCCAACAACACCACACTACCTCCTTGGTTGCCGTACCTCCGTTAGTGATCCCGGACCCAACAACACCACACTACCTCCTTGGTTGCCCTACCTCCGTTGTTGGTCCCAGGACCCAACAACACCACACTACCTCCTTGGTTGCCCTACCTCCGTTGTTGGTCCCAGGACCCAACAACACCACACTACCTCCTTGGTTGCCGTACCTCCGTTGTTGGTCCCAGGACCCAACAACACCACACTACCTCCTTGGTTGCCCTACCTCCGTTGTTGGTCCCAGACCCAACAACACCACACTACCTCCTTGGTTGCCGTACCTCCGTTGTTGGTCCCAGGCCCAACAACACCACACTACCTCCTTGGTTGCCGTACCTCCGTTGTTGGTCCCAGACCCAACAACACCACACTACCTCCTTGGTTGCCGTACCTCCGTTGTTGGTCCCAGACCCAACAACACCACACTACCTCCTTGGTTGCCGTACCTCCGTTGTTGGTCCCAGACCCAACAACACCACACTACCTCCTTGGTTGCCGTACCTCCGTTGTTGGTCCCAGACCCAACAACACCACACTACCTCCTTGGTTGCCGTACCTCCGTTGTTGGTCCCAGACCCAACAACACCACACTACCTCCTTGGTTGCCGTACCTCCGTTGTTGGTCCCAGACCCAACAACACCACACTACCTCCTTGGTTGCCGTACCTCCGTTGTTGGTCCCAGACCCAACAACACCACACTACCTCCTTGGTTGCCGTACCTCCGTTGTTGGTCCCAGACCCAACAACACCACACTACCTCCTTGGTTGCCGTACCTCCGTTGTTGGTCCCAGACCCAACAACACCACACTACCTCCTTGGTTGCCGTACCTCCGTTGTTGGTCCCAGACCCAACAACACCACACTACCTCCTTGGTTGCCGTACCTCCGTTGTTGGTCCCAGACCCAACAACACCACACTACCTCCTTGGTTGCCGTACCTCCGTTGTTGGTCCCGGACCCAACAACACCACACTACCTCCTTGGTTGCCGTACCTCCGTTGTTGGTCCCGGACCCAACAACACCACACTACCTCCTTGGTTGCCCTACCTCCGTTGTTGGTCCCGGACCCAACAACACCACACTACCTCCTTGGTTGCCCGACCTCCGTTGTTGGTCCCAGACCCAACAACACCACACTACCTCCTTGGTTGCCCTACCTCCGTTGTTGGTCCCAGGACCCAACAACACCACACTACCTCCTTGGTTGCCGTACCTCCGTTGTTGGTCCCAGACCCAACAACACCACACTACCTCCTTGGTTGCCCTACCTCCGTTGTTGGTCCCAGACCCAACAACACCACACTACCTCCTTGGTTGCCGTACCTCCGTTGTTGGTCCCAGGACCCAACAACACCACACTACCTCCTTGGTTGCCCTACCTCCGTTAGTGATCCCGGACCCAACAACACCACACTACCTCCTTGGTTGCCGTACCTCCGTTAGTTGGTCCCGGACCCAACAACACCACACTACCTCCTTGGTTGCCGTACCTCCGTTGTTGGTCCCAGACCCAACAACACCACACTACCTCCTTGGTTGCCCTACCTCCGTTAGTGATCCCGGACCCAACAACACCACACTACCTCCTTGGTTGCCGTACCTCCGTTGTTGGTCCCAGACCCAACAACACCACACTACCTCCTTGGTTGCCGTACCTCCGTTGTTGGTCCTAGGCCCAACAACACCACACTACCTCCTTGGTTGCCCTACCTCCGATAGTGATCCCGGACCCAACAACACCACACTACCTCCTTGGTTGCCCTACCTCCGTTGTTGGTCCCAGACCCAACAACACCACACTACCTCCTTGGTTGCCGTACCTCCGTTGTTGGTCCCAGACCCAACAACACCACACTACCTCCTTGGTTGCCGTACCTCCGTTAGTGATCCCAGACCCAACAACACCACACTACCTCCTTGGTTGCCGTACCTCCGTTGTTGGTCCCAGACCCAACAACACCACACTACCTCCTTGGTTGCCGTACCTCCGTTGTTGGTCCCAGACCCAACAACACCACACTACCTCCTTGGTTGCCCTACCTCCGTTGTTGGTCCCAGGACCCAACAACACCACACTACCTCCTTGGTTGCCGTACCTCCGTTAGTGATCCCGGACCCAACAACACCACACTACCTCCTTGGTTGCCGTACCTCCGTTGTTGGTCCCAGACCCAACAACACCACACTACCTCCTTGGTTGCCCTACCTCCGTTGTTGATCCCAGACCCAACAACACCACACTACCTCCTTGGTTGCCGTACCTCCGTTGTTGGTCCCAGACCCAACAACACCACACTACCTCCTTGGTTGCCGTACCTCCGTTGTTGGTCCCAGACCCAACAACACCACACTACCTCCTTGGTTGCCCTACCTCCGTTGTTGGTCCCAGGCCCAACAAAACCACACTACCTCCTTGGTTGCCGTACCTCCGATAGTGATCCCGGACCCAACAACACCACACTACCTCCTTGGTTGCCGTACCTCCGTTGTTGGTCCCAGACCCAACAACACCACACTACCTCCTTGGTTGCCCTACCTCCGTTGTTGGTCCCAGACCCAACAACACCACACTACCTCCTTGGTTGCCCTACCTCCGATAGTGATCCCGGACCCAACAACACC
>JAUCBJ010008440.1:0-19699 GCA_032718475.1 Nemertoderma westbladi | reverse complement strand
CCTTTCCATAAATCGATAACTTTAACATTGAGAAAAATAATAATTCGCCGAAATTGGATTTGCGCCCAGTTTGACCAGTTCCACACTCACACCACCCCCCCCCCCCCCCCCCCCCCCCCCCGGTCCTGATGGTGCATAATCTGATGTACCTGCCTGTTGCAGAATTAAGAGTGTATATCACAGGAAACTTTGCATAGCAACCAGATTATCCACAACTTGTTTCCTTAGAAACTTCAATCTGGGAATTTACATAGTTTAAACGCCTATGATCAAATTTCTTAAATAGATAAATTGGAGGTAACGGTACGGATTATTAACTGTAGTTCTCGATCGATAAACGCCAGAGATACTTCAAAATTCATATTTGTATTAAACAATTATTTCCCAAAGACACAACAGGATGTTGATTAACAGTCGAAGGTTATAGCTAAGCGACGTGTTTCACATTTAATCTCCCAAAACTCTGGAAAGGTATAAACTGAGGAAAACTGCATTATAGTTACCTGTAAATTAAATTCTTATTAAATTGTCTTATTTGGTCTGTTGCTATGGTAACCTGGACTGTAAATGTCACCCGAATGTGTACAATATGACGGGAAGTATCAACATGCTACTTAGCAGTAGAGATATTTTTAAATAATTACAAATATGGGAGCAAATATTTGAGTAAAGGTACGCGAATTCTCTACTTAAACTTAATATTTTGATACTTCTGAAAATTACTCAGGTCCAAATAATGGGTCTGTGTCTGCGACATTGGATGCTATTTGATATTATAATACCCTTGATGTGTTCCCAGGATGTTATTTAAGTTGTGTGATAGGTTTTTTAATTTTAAAAACAGTTTGTTGATTTTATCAGGAAAAGGACAGGTGAGAGAAAGCAATTATTAAATTAAATTTCATAAATCTGTTGCTAAGGCGGTAACTAGGGCCAGTTTGGAAGAATGGAAGGGAATTTCGGAAATTTTTTTCTTCACCAAAGTGTTTATAACTATTTCAGGACAACATTGATGCATTTTGATTAACTTTCAATGAACACACTGGTTAAGAGACGAGATTTACTAACATTCACCATGAACTTGTATCCTAAAATCGAAAAACCCCATTTTTGAGCAAAAAACTTTGAAGCCCAAAAAAAGGCATTAAATCAAAAATGCAGAGGTGGCATCCGGCCTAGCCGGATTCGCCATGTCTTGAAGTACAAAAATCAGGTGGATGCCAACCATTAACAAAAAATGCCATCTAAACTTAATTTTCGGGAGTTGGCAGGTAGACTATAAGTCCAGTTTCCCTTTGTATATATCAAAGCCAGTCGACCACAGGAGGCTGGTTAAGTATAAATAGGTCTTAGATCTGGCATGACCTCGTCTTTACTTCTCCAGCAATTCTTCTGGCTTCTATATTAATTGAAGCCGGTAGGTAAGGGGGATTAGTAGGTAGCGTATTTTCTGACGAAAAAGTCGAATTTTTGAAACATATCCTATCCGAGAATCCAAATATGGAAACCGTTTTCCCATATCTTGCTTAATTTTGGAGATATCTGGAATAGAAGATACTGGCTCCGATATATCGCGATATCAATAAATGCGATGAAGTTTGGGGTTTGCATTCAATTTCTGCAAATTTCTGTGCTCAGTGGTGGCAATTGGATGCCTCCACGGGAAAGAGCACAACATCTTAATTGAGAAGGTATTTTTTTATGATTTTTAGACCTACTGGTCAGTTTATAAGACAACTTCAAGTCTCCGGAACAATGATGGGACTCGATTAAGCGACTCTACGGTCTATGTGGGATTATATGGAATAGACTTATCAGTCATAGGAAATCCTCAAAATGTATAATCTCCAGTTCTAGTGGTCGTACGAAATTCATTTTAGGCTCATTCGAAAGCTCTTTTCTCGGAGAACGAAGTTACCATTTGATGTAACATAAAATAGTTCTGATACAACATAACATGAATTTGGGTAAAATATTGTGATGGGATCCCCGAGTTTGCGAGGGAATCCCGACCGGGTTTTGTCTTGGTTTGATACGCGTCGCCGCGTTCGCATACTGTGGCTGATTATGGGCTGAAAGGCCGGAGGCCGTTATAATAAAAGAGTTTGGTGTTAATGTTGTTGATCTCTGATAGGTATATAATAGCATAGGTACTGGTAATACAGCACAAACACAATAAATGCGGTTGGTGACGACGATGGTTGAAAACCGTTCGACATGTACACTCTAAAAAGCCAACTGAAGGTACAATTAACAGGTAACGCTTGTAACATGTCATATCTCCCTAACCAATTGGCAATGCATGTTACCCCGTTTGTTGGTAGGTGTCATTATATTGGTAATGTCGCCTAGCTAACTATAATTGGTAAATCACCACTTCGCCCACTTTCCGCTGGGTAGTACATCGAATTGGATCCACTAACAAATATACCTTGCAAATGTTAAGTTATGATTGCTCAAGCAGCTTTCAAGAGTTTGCCAAACTAAATGGCAACTTTGTTCTCTGAGAAAAGAGCTTTCGAATGAGCCTAACTTCGTACGACCACTACAACTGGAGATTATACATTATGAAGATCTCCGATGACTGATAAAGTCTATTCTGTATAATCACGCATAGACCGCAGAGTCGCTTAATCGAGTCCCATCATTGTTGCGGAGACTTGAAGTTGTCTTATAAACTGACTAGTAGTTCCAATAATCATAAAAAAAGACCTTCTCAATTAAAATGTTGTGCTCTTTCTCGTGAAGACATCCAATTGGCACCACTGAGCACATAATTTTGCAGAAATTGAAATGCAAACCCCTAACTTCATCATATTTACCGATATAGCGAAATATCAGAGCCAATTATCTTCTATTCCAGATATCTCGAAAACTAACCAATTTATGGGAAATCGGTTTCCATATTTGGATTCAGCATGAAATTCTGCATCAGTTATCATAGTTATCATAGCATATGTTTAAAAAATTCGACTTTTTGGTCAGAAAATGCGCTACACCCCCCCCCCCCCCCAAGTCTTTGTCATGTGTTACACCAGCTGTTACGTGGGAAAAGCTGGACGCAAATACAATATCGGCGAATTAATATTTTTTCTCAATGTTAAATTACCCATTTGAAGAAAGGAGCAGGTTAGATTGAGACATTATTCTAACCAAAACAATAACCAAAAGCCAATAGACTGTAACCAGGTTAGGTTACAGTTTTTTTTATTTTGATAATAAGTGAGCTGTTAATTGCGTTGATTTTCTCCTGGACAGGGATGAAATGAAAATGAAATGAAAATTGCATTGAAAGTCCCCCCCCCCCATCTGGATGTTTAGTGTTGCTTAGTGTAGTCGTGAGAAACAATATTAGTTCGTTAGTTTCCAAGACAATTCACCCCATATAAAAGTAGACTTTCTAAGTTTTATCCAGTTAATGGGAAAGGTCTGATTTCCAATGGTACTCATTATTGATAGAGCGACGTAGCTACTCATGCCTTTGCATTCTTAACGTATATGACGATTCTGCTGCTCTCTATCCATGCATGACCCAAGTTACTGGAAGTCTTCAACGTCCTTTAGTTGATTACAATCGATGAAGGTCAGGTATCCATCAACATTCTAAGCCTAGCGTAATTATATGCAACAAATCTTCATTAGCAGACCTTTTTTCCACTTTGTTCAGTAAAAGTACGCATCAGCTAGCGTATTAGAAAGCAGGGCGATGTCATTCTTAATCAAATCGAAACTGTTGAGCGGTAACCCTATATTTTCTGCTTCTAAGTTCTTATGTTGTTCCTTCACAGTTGTTTGGTTGTCCAAATTATTCCATGTTTCATTACAATTATGAAAAGTAAAAGAGCCAATGTGTCGCCTATTACTTTTCAGAACTCAGTTTCACCATTTTGCGAAAGTACCTGAGCATTTGTGTCATAATATAACAAAGCAATACCGGGCACAGTTACAATTATATTTAAATATTTTACAAGCTTGTTGCAGTCAGTGTCATCACGCAAATTACCAGTGAAAAGATCCCACAGATACTCAAATAATAGGGACTACTAGTCTATATATATTATATATATATATACAATAGGCCTAAATACTAATTGAAGTAATTCAGTGAGTGTAATTGCATATAAAAATGAAAACATTTGGATTCTGCACCCAAACTGCTTTATTTGTCGTTCTCATTGGTAAGTAAGGTATTTGTAATTGTAATACTGTAATAGTAACTCAACTCTAGATATATTTAAATTGCTTTTCTTAAAATTAAATTATTATTAGCGTTATTGGTATTGGTATAGTTTACTTTTAAACAGTTTAACGCGTAAATTTAGTTTAAATTATTGCAGCTTTTGGCATAATTTTATTATATTCACTTAATATGATGAAAAACGATATACTTTGCTTTACGGTGTCATTTAGACCTAAATCCAATTCCTTCCTCTTTGAATTATTATTGAAAATATTATCGACTAGTTTACGATTGTTTTATATCTTCAGGTGTAATAACTGGAAGACATCCTGACAATTGTGCAAGAGCGTGCACAGCAGATTACAATCCTGTATGCGGTACAGACGGACAGACGTATTCGAACCAGTGCACAATGGATTTGTTTATTTGCAGCGATCAAATTCATCCAGATCCTACCGTTGAAAGACTAGCAAAGGTTATTGTACATGGACACTTACTGTAGGTATCATACATTCAATTACTGTAGGTACACATAAGCTTACTGTAGGTACACACACATTCAATTACTGTAGGTACACATACATTCAATTACGGTAGGTACACACACATTCAATTACTGTAGGTACACATAAAGTTACTGTAGGTACACACACATTCAATTACTGTAGGTACACATACATTCAATTACGGTAGGTACACACACATTCAATTACTGTAGGTACACATAAACTTACTGTAGGTACACACACATTCAATTACTGTAGGTACACATACATTCAATTACGGTAGGTACACACACATTCAATTACTGTAGGTACACATACATTCAATTACTGTAGGTACACACACATTCAATTACTCGTAATGCTACAGGTACGGTATTGTCTGCTTCTACTCCAGTGTTCATACCTAATCCCACTCCAGTGTTGCGGTTTACTGGTGAGTGTAGTGGGGGTGAGCCAGAGGTGGAAGTAGTCGAAGTTATTACTGCCGGAACCACTCATCGACGTATGCTGTTTGCGGATGTAGGACAATTCGGTCCCGGACAATTCGGTCCCGGACAATTCGGTCCGGATAATTCGGTCCCGGACAATTCGGTCCCGGACAATTCGGTCCCAAAACACTAAATAAATGGGACCGAATTGTCCGGGACCGAATTGTCCTAGGACCGAATTTTCCTAGGACCGAATTGTCCGGGACCGAATTGTCCTAGGACCGAATTGTCCGGGACCGAATTGTCCGGTTCCTGATATCAACTTTTTAGTGCTTTTTTGATATTGGTGAATGTTCTAGAACATTAGTAGAGAGATATTTGTTATGCTACCTAGTGTTATTTACTTGCTAGAATTTTTTGAAATTTAAAAATACTGTATTTTTTTCTAATTTTTGTTAGTGGGAAGTGTTCGAGAACATTATTATATATTATTTATTAAGGTGTAGCTAGTGTTTTTTTTTACTAGCTAGCATTTCCTTGAAATTATAAAAGCACTTGTGAAAACATTGATATTTCAGAATTAGGCCTAAACTGTTGCTGATTATATTAATTACCAACAATATTGATGATATTATAACAGTCCCTGAATGAGATCCAGCTATTACAGTACCGGTATCGAAGATAATAATTTAGGCTTGTTAACCAACCAACATACACATACAGTATACTTACGCAATATATAAAAAAAATCAGTTTTAAACATTTTAAATACATACTATTACTAGCTAGTAAATAATTCACAAGCTCCATAAAAGCACCATAGCTACCATAAATAATAATGTTAACAAAAAAAAGTAATTTTTTTTATTTTAAAAAAAATACTAGCTAGTAAAAAAAAACACTAGCTACCATATAATAATATATATTAAGGTTCTAGAACATTCTCCACTATATATTACCAATTATTAAATTTGGTCCCGGACAATTGGGTCCTGGACAATTCGGTCCCGGACAATTGGGTCCCGGACAATTGGGTCCCGGACAATTCGGTCCCGGACAATTCGGTCCCATTAATATGCATGTTTTGGAACCGAATTGTCCTAGTCAGTATCCGGACAATTCGGTCCCGGACAATTCGGTCCCGGACAATTCGGTTCCAAAACAGAAAATTAATGGGACCGAATTGTCCGGGACCGAATTGTCCGGATCGAATTGTCCGGGACCGAATTGTCCTGCTTCCGCTGTTTGCGTTGCTAATGGTGAACGTGAAGAGTCGCGGGATAGAGATGGAGGAGGGGGCTGGTCGGGACCTGTAGCTCGCGGCAGGAAGCGGCGTCAGCTGACCCGCACTCCTCCTTGTAGTCTATACCCAGATCGTAGCGGCGATACTTCAAGGACTGGCAACAACCCTGACCGACGGCAGTCATGCGGACATTCGCAGTTTGTACGTGGATCGTCGACTCGGCAAGCGTTTAAAACAGTTGCACCAACGAAGCGGCTCTCTTCCTGTCGGGCTGCGCTTCTGACGTTTTGGCGGAGGAAATATCGAACTACATAAAGCAGGATCTGTCGTGTGATATAGTTAAATGCGAGAAGATTTCGCCAGATGATGCAAATTATTCCTCTTTTCGACTCACGTGTAATGAACCTGATGATGAAAAGCTGCTAGTTCCGGAAGCATGGCCTCAGTTTTGCCGTATAAGGCCCTACGTTTTTCGCCCCCGCCTGAGGAATAGAGGAACGGATTGTGATGATGTCGATACAACTCGGAAGGGAACTCCCGATGCTGAACTCACTCTGTCTAACACAATTAAAATTACACAATCTCGCTCTGGGGAGACGGACAAGGTTGTTTCATAATTAGATTGCAGTAATCCTTTTATAACATGATTGTTCCAACAAACATCCACTTTACATACTTACAATACTCGATCAACGACACGCCAAAACTACTTTATACCTCGGACCCGACTATTACTAACTCAAAATTCATTAAAATATCACGGCGCCATTGTCTGGAACTCCTTAGACACCGACATAAAACAAAGCAAATCGAAAAAAACACTAGGTAGGAAACTAAAAATCAAATTAATTAATGAACTACAGTAAAAACAAAAATGATATAAATTAAATACAAATAAATATCAAACCTAATCTTCCAAAAAATAAGAATTTAATTATTTACAACAGATATCACAGGTAAAAAATAGTTGGAATACGACTATTGGTTATGGTTATGGATATAGCAGAATTGAACTTAGTAGTGGCTGGCGTCATCCCTTGAAATTCCCCCCCCCCCCCCCCCCCTCCCCCCTCCCCCGCCCACCCCTGATTGACCGATGGCAGGAACCGGCATTACCTGTCAGTTCCTGCCAGGGCACTTAAACATAATAGCACACAAAAAAATTGCAGAACATACAAACAAATTTGAAATGCTCTCAAGGTAAATTATATTTTAATTTGTTTTGTGAACTACTGTTTATTTAAATATTGTCTGTAAATTGTGTCCGGTCATTCTGGAACAAAATATAAGAGCCCTTACAGGCTCACATCAATCAATCAATCAATCAATCCTACATAAATATTTAATAATATTTGGAAATAGTATATTTTTAGAAATAGTATATATATATACAACTAAATAAATAAATAACTAGCAACCATTTCAAGGTTTATTTGTACACGATAATGGTCCATATTATTTAAATTAACTGTTTTTATACTTAAAATATGGCTTCCAATAATATTACTATAACTTCATTTAATTGTAATTCGATCAGAGCAGCTGACTCACTTAACTATGAAAGAGAGTTATGCAAGGTTTCTGACATAGTACTGCTTCAGGAGCATATGCTTCCCAAGCAGGAACTTAGCTTTTTATCAACGCTTTTTATCAACAATATACGAACATTTTATATCACATGGTAAATCGTCCGTAGACCTAGCGGACGGATTTCACTCTGGTCATCCGTATGGGGGCCTAGCTGTTCTGATTAAGGAAAGTTGATCGACCACGGTTGAATTCATTGAATGTGATGATGACCGAATATATCCGTTTTATATTTGTCGAAGTAATGGTTCACAACTACTGGTTATGAACGTATATTTACCATACCAGCTTGATGATCATTTAGACCTTTACTTAGAATACCTTGGTAAATTACAGTGCATTATAAATATGGCCCTGACAACATACTGTTGCGTGATAGGCGACTTTAATGCCAATCCAGGAAAATCCCTTTTCACAGAGCTTTCTAATTGGTGTCAGAGTGAGGGCCTATGTATTGCTGACTCTGTGAGGCTGCCATCTGACAGTTTTACTTTTGTAAGCGCAGCACATGGGACTAAATCGTGGCTAGACCACATTATATGTTCCACTGGCTCCAATGCATTAATTCGTAATATTTTTGTTAATTATGATTTGGTAATAACTGACCTCTAAGCACTATATGCCTCTAAGTGTGGTTTTTGATATTGAACCCGCCGTTCATCACAACAGTAGCTATTCTGCTGACTCTGTGCCAAAGTCAGGTTCCCCAGTGTGGGACTCAGCTAGGCCTGAGGAGTTGAGTGCTTACGGTGATGCTGTACGTGCTGGTCTCAGTAAGGTAGTAGTGCCGGAAGAACTATATTGTACGGATACTAACTGTAATAAGCATCGTGAATGTATATCTGCCCTTTTGGAAGATATTTCTAAAGTTTTGCTGAACTCTGCTGACATATCAATTAAGAGTTAACCAAATAATACAAATACCAAATTTAAGAATACTCCTGGTTGAAATGATGAGGTTAGATTAAAATATGAAGTCTCTAGGAGCTCCTTTAAGAGTTGGCGAGAGGCTGGGTCGCCACACCAGGGGCAACTGCATCGGCAAAACTTAATTGACAAAGCAATATTCAAAAGAGCTTTCGAATACATGTTTCCATGTTTGGGTACTGAAACGTTATTTTGCTTTTTAACCGAACTCCAGAACGTTGTATAATCTTTATTTAAATTAGCACTGGCCAACTTATCCGCACGTATTTTTGATTCTTGTTTTTTGCATCGCCGCAAAGAATACTCCTAAGAATCCGAACATGCACTCGTATTCATTTATTTAGTTAATTTGATCTCCATTTCTATTTAATTAAACAATTAAATTATATTAATTCCTAAAGAGCTTTGCGGCGATGCAAAAAACAAGAATCAAAAATACGCGCGGATAAGTTGGCCAGTGCTAATTTAAATAAAGATTATACAACGTTCTGGAGTTCGGTTAAAAAGCAAAATAACGTTTCAGTACCCAAACCCAATACTGTCAGCGGGGCTGCAGGGGAACAAGAAGTATGTGATATGGTTAGTCTCTTTTTAATAGTAAGGCACAAAGTAAAATAAGTAACATAGAGATAGATAAGTTATTTCAGGACATAAAGTATAGTAGAGATTTAGTTGTTAGTCCGGCAGAAGTAAGCTGTGCAATCTCTAATCTAGTTGCTGGTAAATGCTGTGGACCAGATAACATTGGTGCGGAGCATTTTATTTATGATGAATGTAAAATACTTGATGTATTCTTGGCAATAATATTCAGTGCAATTATGGTACATGGATTCATGCCCGATAATATTATTAAATGTTTATTGATACCTATTATTAAAGATAAAAATGGTGCGCCTGATGATAAATCTAACTACAGACCGATAGCCTTAGCTTCGATCTTTAGTACGATTTTTGAGTATATAGTACTAGCGCTGAACTACAGACCTCTGATTACCAGTTTGCATTTAAGAAACGTAGTGGTACTGAACTGTGCATCTATACTCTAAAGGAAACGCTCGATCATTACTTACACAATAATTCAGCAGTTTATGTTTGTTTTCTAGATGCCTCTAAGGCGTTCGATAGGATAGATCATAATACTCTATTTCACAAATTATTAACTAAGGGTATACCAATTTACATAGTTAGTGTCTTGGCCTACTGGTATCGGGCACAAACGCCAAAAGGTCAAACGGGGTAACTCCTATTCTAGAACCTTTACCGTCTCTAATGGAGTTAAACAAGGTGGTATCCTAAGCCCTTATTTATTCAATATGTACATGGATGATTTGAGTTACAGACTAGTAGATACAAATGTAGGGTGCATGATTGATGGTCTTCGTTTGAATCATATTATGTATGCCGACGATCTATGTCTTATTTCTAATTCAGCTTGCGGTTTACGAAGACTAATTAACTGTTTTTACATTTATTCATTAGATCATAATATTATTTTCAATTTAAAGAAAACGAAAATAATGTATTTTCAACCAAAGCAGTGCAATATTAGTAATCCTGCAACTTTATATTTGTATAATAAACAAATCGAAGTTACACCTAAATTTACATACTTAGGTCACGTGATACATCAAACCCGTGACGATGACTACGACATTAAAAATATAAATAGAGGGCTGTATGCACGTGCTAACTCATTATTACGTAGATTTAAAAACTGTTCAGATGTTGTTAAAGTTAAATTATTTAGGTCTTATATTACACCGTTATATTGTAACTCCTTGTGGTCACGACTTAATTATTCCAGTAGTGTGTACAATCAATCGTATTAGAATAGCTTATAATAATGCTGCGCGCCTTCTATTTTCCATACCAAGAGGCCCGGGCCATAGTATGTCGTTATTCTTTGGACAACATAGTTTACCATGTTTTATCCAAATTAGATACGGATCGATTGTTAGCCTATTTGATAGTATTAACACAACCGGCAATAACGTTGTGTCTGTTGTATCCAAGGCGGTAAAAAGAACATCTAGAATTAGAGCTATGTTTAATAACTGTGAATTACTTACTTAGTGACACCATGTCCCAGAATATAGTGTCGTAATTCAGTGACACGGCCCTTCCCCATAATTTTTCTACAAATCGTAATGAGATTGCATGAAATTTGAAACAGAGATAGTTTCACCTCCCGACCACTGACTGGGTGAGCCAGAATTTTTATTTTTGCTTTCAATCTTTAGCTACATGCGTTTAAAAAAAGTGTCTCCATCGATATTACACCAGTTACACCGCAGTTATTCTTAAACCTTATACTGATTTGTTGGTACTGATAGAAAGCTGACCGCGCAAGGATTCCAGATATGTAACACAATTTGAATTTCGTTGAAAAATAGCGGAGATATGGGCGTTCAAATGTTGCATGGTTATGCACCTGCGCGAGGGAGGCTATTATATTCTATTTAATAAATACATCATAATCTGGAATATTTGGTTTATCATACTATTACGTAGCTATTCATACATTTAAAAAATGTTCCAGAATATGGTTTATATATAGTGGAACACACCCAACGGGTACGGGAAGTACTACTTCGCTGCCGTAAACACGCTATCACCCTCGCAGTTATTCTTAAACCTTATACTGATTTGTTGGTACTGATAGAAAGCTGACCGCGCAAGGATTCCAGATATGTAACACAATTTGAATTTCGTTGAAAAATAGCGGAGATATGGGCGTTCAAATGTTGCATGGTTATGCACCTGCGCGAGGGAGGCTATTATATTCTATTTAATAAATACATCATAATCTGGAATATTTGGTTTATCATACTATTACGTAGCTATTCATACATTTAAAAAATGTTCCAGAATATGGTTTATATATAGTGGAACACACCCAACGGGTACGGGAAGTACTACTTCGCTGCCGTAAACACGCTATCACCCTCGCAGTTATTCTTAAACCTTATACTGATTTGTTGGTACTGATAGAAAGCTGACCGCGCAAGGATTCCAGATATGTAACACAATTTGAATTTCGTTGAAAAATAGCGGAGATATGGGCGTTCAAATGTTGCATGGTTATGCACCTGCGCGAGGGAGGCTATTATATTCTATTTAATAAATACATCATAATCTGGAATATTTGGTTTATCATACTATTACGTAGCTATTCATACATTTAAAAAATGTTCCAGAATATGGTTTATATATAGTGGAACACACCCAACGGGTACGGGAAGTACTACTTCGCTGCCGTAAACACGCTATCACCCTACACCCAGCAAAATTTCAATTCGCTAAACCGCAAGTAAAATTTGCAGGATATATCCTGACTGCAGACGGCACAGAGGCAGACCCAGAAATGCTCAGGGCCATTTCTGATTACCCAACACCTGCTAATATAACCGATATTCGCAGTTTTATGGGGCTGGTAAACCAGCTGGGCCAGTTCAGTGATGATATTGCTGATACTGCTGCACCGCTGCGGGAATTGCTTCGAACGCGGAACGAATTTCACTGGAATGCGAACCATGATGTAGCCTTCCAGCGTATCAAACAATCCCTGACATCACCTCCGATCTTGGCACCATTTGACATACAAAGGGAAACAAGATTAGAAGCAGATGCCTGCCGGATTGATGGGGGACTGGGATATGACCTACTGCAGCGTCACGGAGACCAATGGAAGTTGGTCACCTGTGGCAGTCGGTTTCTTTCCGATGCCGAGACTCGGTATGCACCTATCGATCTGGAGACTCTGGCAATACATTATGCCTGCACCAAGTGCCGGCTATACCTTGCGGGTCTACCCAAATTTACAATCATATCAGACCACAATCCCCTTCAATCAATATTTAACTCAAAAACTTGGAGCAAGTTACAAATCGGAGGATACAACGCCTAAAGGCAGACCTCCAGTCGAACTATATATTTGATGTTGAGTGGCGTGCTGGCCGCAAACATTGTATCGCGGATGCACTAAGCCGCCACCCTGTGGACCGTAAACCCAAAGATAATGAGACCGATGAGTTCCATACCATAGGCCATATCTGTACCGCAATCCAGGGTACTAATGATGATGAGCTTGTAATCGAACTCCAACGCGCAGCCCAAGAAGATATCGAGTACCAAGAGCTGATAAAACTCATACTTGCAGACTTCAAAGGGACCCACAAGAACCTAGATTCAATGCGACCTTATCGCTCTATCCAAAACAACCTATCAGTGGATGATGGTCTAGTTCTATATGGTGACAGGATAGTTGTCCCACAAGCAAACCGAAGCGATATCTTAAACCGTCTACATGCCGCTCATCAAGGTGTCACTTGCACCAAACAACGTGCGCGGCACACTGTGTACTGGCCTGGGATAACAGGTGATATCGAGCGGATGGTACGCAATTGCGACGCCTGCCAGACTCACCTCCCCAGTCTTCCAAAAGAACACTTAATGGCCGACCCAACCCCTGACCGACCATTCCAATCCGTTTCAGCAGACCTTTTCACCACAGGGGGTGAACACTTCCTGGTGTATGCTGATCGAATGTCAGGCTACCCATTAATTGCACAATGGCGATCCGATCCAACTGCACTTCAGTGCATCCGTGTCGTCCGACAATTCTTTGTCGACCTTGGTGTACCGACCAGCTTTCATTCCGACGGAGGTCCTCAATTTTCCGCCGCCGTCTTCAGGAAATTTCTGAAAAGATGGGGAGTACGATGGGAGGCTTCGACTCCGCACTTCCCAAGCAGCAACGGCCATGCCGAGGCCATGGTCAAACTAATAAAAACACTGCTGCGCAAACTTCGGCGACCAGACGTTCACTCCGAGGAATTTCAAGAGGGGCTGTTAGAAATTCGGAACACCCCAAGAGGAGGCGGGCGATCACCCAGTGAAATCGTGTTTGGGCGACAAATCCGAACACGTGTCCCTGCCCATTACAGCCGCTACGCGCAACAATGGAAAACTGAAGCGGAGGAACTCGACAACCGTGCCGCAAAAACCCAACAACTGGCAAGAGACCACTACGACACAACCGCTCACGTGCTTAAACCATTCAAAATCGGCACCAAGGTGCGAGTCCAGGACCACCATAATCGAGTCTGGACCCATGTAGGCGAGATTGTGGGCATCGGCGCGACTACTATGCCAAACTTCCCTCTGGGAGAACGTGGTGGAGGAATCGTAGATTCCTACGGCCATATAATGAACACAGTGAACCCGCCGACACAAACAACCTAGAGGAGGTCGAAACTGATACTAATAAACTTCGCCGAAGCAAACGTGAACGTAAACAAACAGTTCATTTCGCGACGACAGAACTACGAAACTGAAACTAAACTAAAAATTAAAAAGGAAAGGGGGATGTTATGACCTAAGAGACACGAGATAAACCGGGTACTTAGGCCTAATAAAGAACCTACAGATATACCTATCTTAGTCTGGTGGTGGTTGGTTGACACTCTATATATGATGCCTTTAGTACTGTCTGACTGTTGTATAATAAAATAATTACAGCAATTACTGCTAATGAATTGCTATATATTTAATATTTAATTAATCAATTCATGAGAGTAAGTCGTTCGCACGAGTTACTAAGTCGTTCGCACGCGTTAGTTAAGTCGTTCGCATGACATAGTATGTCGTTCGCACAACTTAGTAAGTCGTTCGCACGAGTTAGTATGTCGTTAGAACGACATAGTAAGTCGTTCGCACGATTCAGTATGTCGTTCGCACGACTTAGTATGTCATGCGCACGAGTTAGTTAAGTCGTTCGCACGATTTAGTATATCGTTCGCACGACTTAGTAAGTCGTTCGCACGACTTAGTATGTCGATCGCACGAGTTAGTAAGTCATTCGCACGAGTTACTAAGTCGTTCGCACGCGTTAGTTAAGTCGTTCGCAAAACTTAGTATGTTGTTCGCACGACTTAGTAAGTCGTTCGCACGACTTAGTAAGTCTTAGTATGTCGTTCGCACGAGTTAGTTAAGTAGTTCGCACAACTTAGTAAGTCTTAGTATGTCGTTCGCACGAGTTAGTTAAGTAGTTCGCACGACTTAGTATGTCGTTCGCACGACTTAGTATGTCGTTCGCACGAGTTAGTTAAGTCGTTCGCACGACTTAGTAAGTCGTTCGCACGAGTTACTAAGTCGTTCGCACGCGTTAGTTAAGTCGTTCGCAAAACTTAGTATGTCGTTCGCACGACTTAGTAAGTCTTAGTATGTCGTTCGCACGAGTTAGTTAAGTAATTCGCACGACTTAGTATGTCGTTCGCACGACTTAATATAGTTAAGTCGTTCGCACGACTTAGTAAGTCGTTCGCACGACTTAGTATGTCGTTCGCACGAGTTAGTTAAGTCGTTCGCACGACTTAGTATGTCGTTCGCACGACTTAGTAAGTCGTTCACACGAGTTAGCAAAAAAAAAAAATTTTTTCTCATGTCCCTTTAGGGGCTCCGTACATTGAATTACCTATTATTATATTTGATTTAATGAAACTAATGCTGTTACTAGTGGCCCGTGAAGCAAGTCGTAAAGCAGTAGTACTCTAGTCAAGTGAAAGCTTTTGTTCTGTCTGATAAATTAGTTTGATCGTAGTCCCGGTGTTGGAGCAATATGGTTTAGTTTAGTTTGAGACGGGGGGGGGGGGGGGGGGGGGGGGGGGCTGGACGCAAAACCCGCCTTGGCGAATTAATATCCCGCATCAATGTTAAATTCTCAATTTAGGGAAAGGACCAGGTTAAAGTGGCACGTTATATTAACCAAAACAATAAACTAAACACAATACAGTAGAACAGGTTAAAGTTTTATTTTTGAGAGTAATCATCTTTTATTTGCATCCAATTTCCCCTGAAGAGGGATGAATCATTATTGCGTCCAGTTCCCCCCCCCCCCCCCCCTGTCATAAATTGTAATCGGAATTTGAGTAAGCTTCATTGGCAATATCCGTTTTTATTATGTATGTGCAATTTATGTCATTTATTTATCGTCATTATTGTTTCAATAATTTGTTAAAAGCAAACAATTCCGGTGTTCAGTACAATAATTTATGAGATACAGTACAATTTGATGTAACACAAAGTCAGGCGATAAATACAGTATATCAGCAGTGCTATTCAGCTTAATGATATGTAGAAATTTTATTTTGAGACAACCCGGAATTGTGAGCTCAGTCTTCAATATTGGCACAGACTCACGGTTGTGAGAACTGTGAGTAATTTGTGCAGAAAGTTATAATTGTATTTTAGGATATTTAGGATTATTTATTATATACGTAATGGTGATTATTGGAGACAACAATATTTCTTTCGACAATGTGAGGGCTTCGGTCAACAATACAAAGAAAATATTAATGGTATGTCAATAATGAAGTTTAAAACAGTTACACAATCTTGGAAAGAAAATCGGAAGTTATACAATAATCTACCTCTATATTAAACTACCTAAAGGTGATTCGCTGTCATATCTCAAGAAATGTAAATTTGATTGCGGAACAGGATACCCTAAGCAAACGAAAAACAACGATCGATAAACTCGTCAACTTGCGTGATCGGATTCTCACAATGGATTGCGACCTAGGAGCGTTGTTCACGGACACAGAACTGAAAGACGACTTACAATCATCAGATGAGTATCAAGTAAAAATTGACAATGGAATTTCTCAGTTACGAGAATTAATTGAAGTCGAACACAGTCAAAATTTAATACCCCCACAAAACATAACTGATAATACAATGAATGTACCAAATTTCGATTCAACCCATTTAATTATGTTAAAATCTCAAACTGAAAGTAAAATGTTTGCTAGGTCTATATTACCAAAACTTAAACCACCGTGTTTTGACGGAAACCTGTTAGAATATTCAGGATGGCATGATGCGTTCTTGAACAGCGTAGACGATGCCCAAGTGCCAGATGTCAATAAATTTCACTATACCATTTAAAACTCCAATGTTATAATAGCATTTAAAACTTACAGCAAAGCTTGAAGGGAGATGCTCTTAAAGCGATCGGTGGGTTGTCAGTTAATGGACCAAATTACACAGTGGCTGTAAAAGCCTTTGCTGAATTGCCCCGTTATTTTTATTATCTTTTACCTTAAAATACTCTGTAGTTGATTTAATAAGTGTAAGAGACCGTATTATTGCTGTATCGGTGTTTTTAGAGGATCTAAGACCTATTTCCTCCGTATGTGTACTGTGAAAGGCATATTTTTATGATTCTATGGCAATTCGTGACGCAAAAGGGTGATAGCTACTCTTGAACAGTAGTTACTATGACTACGGTTAACAGCTGACATTCATACGTGTTGATTTCCTTTGTTCTACGGCGTCTCTCAGTTCAGTCAGCCAATGAGAGCGTTTTTGTGGCTCCTTGTACAGAAAATTTCCGAGAAATGACGCAATGCCTATGTGCAGTGTTTACATTCAGTCTTGAGCCAAAGAAAGAACGGCTTGGAAGTATTTTGTGCTGTACTGCTTTTTAGTCGTACACTGGTAGGTTTAATTATAAAGGGCATATATCCTTTAACATACAAAACAAACTGACTACTTGAATATCTCATGCCTATGTACCGGTACTGACTTGTTGTTTTATACTGCTATTTGCTGTCAGTTCTTCATAATATGGTTGATGAATAATTATATTTGGAATAACGATAAATAACCCCGCAACCCAATATTCTTGATATACCTAAGGTAAGAGAGAAAGGTTACCAATAACGATTGTGACTTATGTTAAAGTGGTTTGAAGTGAATCTAATGTTATTTGATAGACCCTACATGAGTCAGCCTGTGTTCCTTTTATATGTGACTAAAATCAGTGAAGATTGGCAGATTAGTGTGCAGTATTGTGCAGCATAGTGTATGAGTGAGTCTGTTAAAGAAGCAATTCCTAAAGAATGCGCCATATATGTGAATTATAATTAAGCCATATCGTTGTGAGTAGTTTAAGTCATAACTCTGTTTATATAGATAAAGCGCCACGTCCTAAAGGAACTGTTAATATTACCGAAGGTGAATAATATTGTCAGAGATTATATAATACTGTCAGTCGAATAATACATTAGGCTTACATAGCAATAAAAATTAAACCGTCGAACCCAATCTCCCGGGAATATCCAGCGGGTGAATGGTCGCGCACGGATTGGTTTCGACTAGTGTAGTGAATCAAATACTTGTCATAGACTAAAAGCAGATTTATTATCTAGAAGACATTCTAATTTGGCGGGTTAAACTGCCAAAGGTCTGAAAGCGCGAACATTAAAGGATATAGCTTCTTTATTGCAGTAAGCAATAAAGTCGAAAGTATCGGTCGACCGGTAACCAGTAGGCCTGACTGCCTGATCATCCGGACCGGTACCTACTTCCGTATAAGTACAGCAGTATTATTCGATTTGATTATATATGCCGGTAGGTCTTAATAATTAATCGGGGACGCCTGGTTTTTATTGGGATTTTACTTAGGCCTATTTCTGTCAGTTTTATTTGTTTGTAGGCCAGTATTGAACAGAAGGCGTGTAAACCTGATCAGATTGTACAGACAATTTGTAGGCTGAGCTGTTGTCTGATTGCTGTTAAGTCCGAACGAATTGCAGTGTGTGTAGAGCACTTGTCCGATTAAGTACGGTTAGGAAGTAGGGGCAGCAACGCTGTAAGGTAAACCCCCAACTAAAGAATAAGTCGCACTACTGGGTTAGAGCGCATACTCCCTAATCATTTCGGAGTCTGCATGTCCTGTAGTTTATTTAGGCTTGAGAGTAGTCTGCCATCGTTTAGTCTGTACTTTGTTTGTGTAAGTCTGTACGGGTAGCGTATACTTTTATTTAAATAATTTGTAGGCTGGATAGTTGTCTGGCTGTTATTAGGTCTGAGCGGATTGCTGCGTGTGTAGATCATCTGTCCGATTAAGTACGATTAGGCAGTAGGGGCAGCGAAGCTGTAAGGTAAACCCCCGACTAAAGAATAAGTCGCACTACTGGGTTAGAGCGCATACTCCCTAATCATTTCGGAGTCTGCATATACCGTAGTTTGTTTAGGCTTGATAGTAGTCTGTCAGTGTTCGGTCTGTATTTTGTTTGAGTAGTTTGTACGCGTAGCGTAATATTTATTATTCAGAGTTTATGCGATTATTCGCAACATTCAAGTCCCTAAGTTTGTTCCTACAGTAATTGTGTTTGTTATACATACCGTTATAGTTAAATTAACCCCGGTACTACATGGGCTGCTCGGCGTAGGTAAAGACTGGTGATTTTGTGCATCGGTCACTCCAGCAGATGCCGTGGTTCTTTTAGCTGTTCAAGTATATTTAACTACTGATTATTTGTTATACAAGTACTCGTACCTAATTTAGGGTTTAGTGTACAGTACTTTCCGAAGTAATTATTGTAGACATTACATCTGTGTTGTAAAGTGGTTGATAGGCACATTCGATTAGCTCTATTAACTTCTAGGTAGGAACACTCCGTGATACATAACGTAGCACCTATAGCGATACGGCTATAGGTCGTCAGGCGGTGGTATTTTCCTATCTAGACAACGCAGTGTATTTACTACTACTTATTATTTCAAATACCGTAGTACTCTGTCCGTTGTAATAACCAGATTTCTAACCCTTTGTTAGGCTGGTTTGTAGACTTCTTGTAAAATTACCCTAAAAATTCGTATTTGTGTTTTTGTAAATTTTTGTGTTTATTTAAAGATTGTAATCTCACCCGAATTGTACGTAATTTGTAGTATTAAGTAACTTAGGTAAATTAGTATTATTTGTTTTAGTGTCTCATAGGTAACACTTCATTGAAAGCGCACCGCTTTGTGTAGTGATTAC
>JAUCBJ010008439.1:0-10268 GCA_032718475.1 Nemertoderma westbladi | reverse complement strand
ATAAGATTTGGACTACTGGTGTCATTCTCCCTACTGGCGGATGGCATGCGTTGACATTCCATCGAGACGTTTTGGATATGGTGGTGAGTCTGAGAGTTTCGTGCGACCCAAACTACTTCGGTACCCAGTGTACGAAACTCTGCAAACCGAGAGACAACTACTTTGGTCACTATCATTGCACAACCAACGGGGATAAAGTTTGCTTCGAGGGTTGGGTTAGGGAGAATTGCGACAAAGGTTAGTTTAGTACAGTTAGTTAAAGTAACAATGTAACTAACTAATTGTTAGACCAGCACATGGGCGTAGCCGTTACCTTAGAAACCGCCATTAATACGTTTTTTGTAATTTAAAGTTGAACCAAGCAGCAGCTTGGTCTAGTGAGTGACATTACTGTGCTTCCGATTAGGGAGTCCGGGTTCGATCCCTAGATGGGGCAGCACTGTTTGGGCGCAGTGCTTTAAATGCTGCAGCCTAGCCCAACCCCGGCTTTCATCCTTCAGTGGTCGATAAATGGGAACCAAGGCAACTTGGGAAACTGAGTGGGAAGGGTTTACTGTGGAAGATCACCCATGGTGGTAAACAGGCATTCCTTGGCTTAACTAGCCTAAAAGATTCTCCCATTCGTAATTTAAAGTTGAGATTCAAACCTGTACCCGTAAAACAAATTCGAAAAAACTAAAAATACGAATGGATCAGATTGATTGTACCAGTTCGTACTAAATGTAGGTAGTTGGTAAAGTTAATGATTGTATGTATGTATGGCAGTGTTCACACAGACTACTCACTACTACTCAAATCGCATAATACAATACAAAATAATTATAAATAATTGATTGATTTTGTATTGTAATCGTAATGAAAATTGCGCCCTTGAATAGTGAGTTGTAGTCTGTGTGAACCCTGCATATTGATGGCTATAAAGCAAATTATTTGTTAATATTAATAAATTATATATTAAATAATAATACTGTATTAATTAATCATTGCTTATATTTATTTATATTACAAAACAAAGTAGATATGTATATAATACAATTAGTATTACAACTCAGTTACACTCTTTTTTTTAGAACGAAACATTTTAAGAATATAATATTTAAAGCAGTTGAAATATAAATATCCCCCAGTATAAACTAGAAACTGAAGGAGATTCACGATTTTACTTAAGAACATTTTAAGAATACTTGAGGCTGAATGTTACGAAATTTTTAAGAACATTGTGACTCGTCAAAATTTTACTGGTTCTTATATAAAAAAAGAGGATCAATGATTGATCTGACAGTTGACAGTAGGCCCCTACACAGTCTCACACAAGCGGATAACAAGGCCTGCGGTATTCTAACTCCAGGAGGCCTATATGCCTTTCGGTTAGAGAGGGATAGTGTTGGAATTTAGGCAAAACAGTGGAAAACAGTTAGATATACTACATAGCAGCTAGAAATAGATATTGAAGTTAACTAGGTGTAATAATAGATTTAAAATTTAGTGGCATTTATAATGTTTAATATGTTTTATAATGCATTTATAATGCACCTTTTGGGGATTTGGGGTAGGGCACGTGCCCATAGTGCCCACCCCCAGCCTACGCATACGGACCAGCACGGCAATGTCGCTCTACTGACTTAGATTAACACGCAATATGTAACTAAACTAACTACTGACTGTTAGATCATCACGACAATGTAACAACTATCTACTGAATGTATTTACTCGAAAATCCTGAGGAATAATAAGGTACATTTCGTAAACAAGTTAATCAATATTACATTGATTAATACCTACTTGAACTTTAGGCTTTGTGCTCTTCTAGCTTGATACAGACAGACATTTAGGGCGTGGTTTACAACGTATTGTTTTCGGCAGATGTTTGTGAGAGCGAGAGGTAGATGAAACCGAATTATGTAGTAAGTTTGTCAACAAGAAACTTTAGTTGAAATATATGTAATGTACTCTGTTTCTTCTACAACAATGAATTTATGCATTTTATTACAAATATTTTGGAGTATCTTTAAATCAAATAAATAAGTTAAGTAACAAGGAAACATGAGCTATCAATAAATATCAATCAATAAATATCAATCAATAAATATCAATCAATAAATATCAATCAATAAATATCAATCAATAAATATCAATCAATAAATATCAATCAATAAATATCAATCAATAAATATCAATCAATAAATATCAATCAATAAATATCAATCAATAAATATCAATCAATAAATATCAATCAATAAATATCAATCAATAAATATCAATCAATAAATATCAATCAATAAATATCAATCAATAAATATCAATCAATAAATATCAATCAATAAATATCAATCAATAAATATCAATCAATAAATATCAATCAATAAATATCAATCAATAAATATAAATCAATAAATATAAATCAATAAGTAAGAAAGCCATCCTCAACTCCGTGTCGAACTGGCATAGCAGGACAATTTTTATAGTGCATATTTTCTGTGCAACCCGAGAACAGGATATGCTACAAAAAACAGTTGATTATTAGGGATACATAGCCCCATGATGTTGGTTGAGACAGAAACATGAGGCTATTCATATTCACGCAAATCTCATCTCTTTCGCGATTGGAAAATTACTTTTCCGCACTTACGATTTACCACAAATCCCTTCATTTTCATGTCCATAAATTTGAATTTTCGTGACCAATTTAATTAAATTTATAATAATTTTACTATCTTCCCCAACGTTGTCTCCCACTTACAGTTTATTAATGAAAAATTAACTTCATAAAATATGTAAAAAATTAAAGATTATTTTTAAGTTTTTTTAAATTATTTATTATACTAATATTATGTTATTAATATAATATAAGATGATTAATTTTGAAATATAATATATTTAATTAACATCTATTGTTTGCAAATAAATTTACATATTATATTTATATTTTTTTCAGCGTTGTGTAAGTGGAATTGCGATGCAATCAACGGCTATTGCGACGAGCCGGGGGAATGTAGATGCCGATCGGGTTGGCAGGGGGAGCGATGCGACCGATGTATCCCGCACACGGGTTGCGAGCACGGGTACTGCAACGAGCCCTGGCAGTGCGTCTGCGAGGCCAACTGGATGGGGCCGCTGTGCAACCGCGAACAGAATACCTGCGTCAACCAGCCGTGCCGGAACAACGGCCGCTGTATCCACAGCGACGAGCGCTACCGCTGTCTATGTAAACCGGGATTCGGCGGGGAAAATTGCGAGGAATTCAGGAGCAGTTGCGACGACATTCCCAAGGACGAACACGGTGGATTCCATTACGAGGCTCTGCAGTATTTGTGTAATTCCTCGCAACCGATTGATCCAAAGTGCGCGGAAATATGTCTTGGGAATGGGATGTGGAATGGCGTGGAATCAACGGATTGCAACAGCTGTGGGGATTGGAATGGAGTTAAATGTGCGCATAAACAATGTCTCAATGGAGGGGAGTGCACAATGGCATCGTCTGGGGAGCATATGTGTAGTTGTTTGACGGGATTCACAGGCGATCAGTGCGATATTCACATAGACCTGTGTAAGGAGCTGGGCGATCCATGTCGGAATGGGGCCTCTTGCTACCCGATGCTCGGAGATTACTTCTGTCGGTGTCCGCGTCTGTACTCCGGGAAGAATTGCACAGATCGTCGTGGTTGTCGCGGCCGCTCCTGTCAGAACGTAGACACGTGTTTATTTGTGGCCAATCAGACGGGGGAACTTGTTTGCGGCGACAACGGGAATTGTGTTAGTCTACCCGCCAACCAGTACCGGTGTGACTGTGACGAAGGCTATTCGGGGCCTCTCTGTGAGGTAAACACCAATGATTGCGAGCCGAATCCCTGTGAAAACGACGGTGTTTGCATCGATGGAATTAAAGACTTCCAATGTATTTGCAAAGAAGGGTTTGAGGGACTCTTATGCGAAAATAATATCGACGATTGTATTAGCGGACCGTGTCTAAATGGCGCTGTTTGTATCGATAAAGTCGCTAATTTTGAATGTAAATGTGTTGGGAATTGGAAGGGCAAACATTGTAATTCGAAAACATCGCACTGTGACTCAAAAGTTTGTGGCGCACACGGGGAGTGCGTTGACACGTCGACGTCCTATAAATGCATCTGTGCATCGGGTTGGGCTGGAGGTATCTGCGAGTTGAAATTAACTGCTTCGTGCGACAACAATCCTTGCCACAACGGCGGCACCTGCGTCCCTGTCGGTTCCGACCATCAGTGTCTCTGCATGGCGGGTTATGAAGGGCCGCAATGCCGAGTAAATATCGATGACTGTCAGCATTCTAAGTGCTACAACGGAGGAGTCTGCCTTGACGGGGTCAACTCTTACATGTGCGAATGTCGAAGGGGTTACCTGGGACCGAACTGTCTACTAAAAGTTAACGCATGCGCATCGCAACCATGCAGCTACGGGGCTACCTGCATCGATGGATTGGGGGATTACACCTGCGAATGTCCCGACGGTAGAATCGGGAAGAACTGCGACCAAATCGCGAGTTCAACAGGGAAGTGCATCTGGCGGGGGTTGGCGTACAACAACCAGGAGCAATGGTTGTCGGATTGCAACTCGTGTTACTGCGACAACGGAGTAACTCTGTGTTCGGGTACTGAGTGCGGACTGGATTCAGTGAACTGCCTCCGGGAGGGATCTGCGTGCCCACCGCGCCATCTTTGCGTGGTCGGTTACGATTCCGGGTGTGAGACGAACTGTCAGCCTATTGGTCAATGCGTATCAGCGACTGTGGCTAGTATATCCGGCGAACACGACGCTGAATCGTTTCAGCACGTCTGTGGGAAGGACGACAGTCAGTGTGCCGTAATGAAGGTGGATTTAAACGCAGAGAAAGTAACACGCGATCATCACACATTGGATAAATACTGTCTGGAAATTCTAAGCACACGATTGGTCGAAATTTTAATAAAGTACATGGACATTGAATGCCGCCCTTATATAAATTATCCAAATTCGTTAAAACTTACCATGGCCATACAGTTAGATGTTGGAGCTAAACTTAATTTCACAATAGAAAGCAATGCCCAACATTTGGTTGAGTACATTTTGGCTCAAAGAATAAACAATACCTTACTGGGTGCTATAACCAGTATTACCATAGAGAACCAGGGGAAGGGTGTTTCAAATAAACTCGATTTAAATATTGTTGTAATAATTGTTGTACTTGGCATCATAGGCGCATTCCTGATAACTTGTACAGTTTATATGTGGTGGAATGCCACGTGCTTCATGCGAGGTTGTCCGCCTCCATTCCACAGAATGCGGGCTCCGAGTAAACGCGTCACTAACGATAATTCCATAAGTTTCGTTCAGTATAAGAACGATTTGTTCGAAGGGCCCGGAGTGTCGAATCGGGGGGTTCAAGAGAGAATGTTACAGCCATCGACGATACCTGCTGTAAGTAACTCCACTCGAGCACAGAGCGAATCAGAAACACAATTCGTACAAAATTTAAGACGCGAATCTTTGGATTTTCTTAAAGTCATAGAAGTTTAACTTCTTTGACTAGTTTCTTGCTTTCGTATACCTTATATTATCAACATACATTATTTTGTATTTTATGAATGATAGTGCAATGCCAGTAAGTGTAGTGTTGTTAGTGAACTTTCTAACTAAATGTAACCAACACGCGGATCTGTTATTGTTCATGGTTATTAAATTAGCATTTCAAAAATTGTAGCTAAAAAACTGCCTTTTTGTACCAGTTTGATGATCTAGTTTAGTATTGATTTAATTATCAAACAATAACACGATGTTATACTTACGAGAACTACATCTCGCTTAGCAAACAACAAATAATAAATAAAAAGACATAGCCGTAGGTTAAACGGTTATATCAACCCCGGTTGAGCCCAACAACGCTGCACGCACATTGTCCGACCACCCGAATCTGCTTTCAGTGTTATAATTACATTTCTTCGGTTTATGTCTTATTATGTATAATTTCGATTGTTTTTGAAAATGTATGTAAAACAACTTGCTTTGGTGTGATTTAATATTTTATTTTGGTCAGCCCGATAACAGTAACATAGGTGGTACATGTCCGACTTATTTATATTTTTATTTTATCTCATTTTGGTTCACGGTCTTTGACATAAGTGACCATTATTACCGTAATGTGTGTGTGTGTGTGTGTGTGTGTGTTAGTGTGTGTGTGTGTCCAGAGCGATATCTCAGTTATTTATTAATCAATCGAAACAAAATTTGGACAAAAGTTAGATATAGGGATGGCGAAGGCTCATACAAAAAATTGGGTGTCGAGATGGTATTTGTGCGATGTGAGCGCTATATTTGCGTGTTTTCGCATGGTTTAGGAAAAAGCTATCTTGTCATAGGGAACGCAATGAATGATTCTGATATTTGGCATGGAGGTACCTGAATTATTTCTAAATCGATTAACGGAGGCCGATTTTTAAATTTGGACCTACATTATGACCTAATTGAAGATTTAATTAAGGTAATTAATTAGCACTGCTAGTACTGTCTGATTGTCTGCCTGTAGTAGGCATACCGGACCGGTACTACCTGACCACTGTAGGCCTATCTGCCTATCTTCATACTGTCATAGGTCAGTACAGCAGTAGGCTGGTAGGTCCTAGCCTAGCCCTAGCAGTGAATATAATATTTCGCCATGTTCGCAGGCGACTTCGCACTGACTACCGGTAGGCCTATGCAGCTATGCTATGAGATTAACCGTCCAGTCGTTCAGATGCATATGGTACCGGTACCGGAACGGGTTACGGTTTAATCCTGCATTTGTCAATTACGACAATACCGGTACGACTTTGAGTACCGCTGTACCGGTACGCGGTAGCCTACCGTTACCGGTTGACCGGTAGGCGTAGGCGGTAGACCTACGGTGCGATGGTAGCCAGCCGGTAGGTGGTAGGCTTACCGTACCGGTATAAATGTTGGCGGATGGCGGGATGACGTCGTGTGGCGCGTAATTACTTACCGGTTGCCGGTAGACGCCTACCCAACTCGTAACTGGTGGTCGTGGTCGTGGTGGGATGAGCATGAGGTCGCCTACGATGGGAACAAGTGAAAAGGAAACATAGGCCTACCCGAACGAAAACGTATTATTATTGTACTGATTAGGTAGGAGGACCGTGAACCCTCCAGGCTTGCCAGCTTGTTATATCCTTATAGTTATGTTATTATAATCTACGACTTTATGTTGGCCAACAAAACGCCTAGGACATTATTTTATTTGTTAAAATAATATTTAGTTAATTTAAATACATCCAAATTTATTCATTATTAATACAATTATTTATTTAATTATTAAATCATTCTACAAAAAATAATCAAATGATTTTTTTTTCACATTTTAATCTCCCGTTTCGTAATTAATATGCGATGTGTGTGGGACCTAAACGTAATGACCCAAAAATTACTGGTCATAAATTTATTAAATTGATTTTATTAACAAAGTTTTATAGTTAATGTAAATTACATAGCGTTTCCATTATATTGTTTTTGGTGCTGCAGTTGTTATAATTGTAATTTTCTGATTTGGAACTCGTCTCTATCTTGTTGCATTTAAATTCATTATAAATGATTATGACTCATTATGACTCAATACTACTTATTATATTATTTATGTACATTAATTCTTATTGAATTAAATACATTGTGTTTAAAATACACCAAACCATCATAATTTAAGTATAAATTAATAAATACAGAAATAGCGGTTTTTGGGCCGCATTTCCCATCTTCTTACTATTCAAATCTGAAATTGAAATTGACAAACTGAAATCATTATTTCAACTATATAATTATCTGTAATAGTTTATATAATAATTTTGGGTTCAATATCAACATCAAAAAGTTAATTATTACAAACAAATAGAAATACTACAATAATGAAGCACAAATTATAAAAAGCATCTCAGAATAGAGACAAATTACAAAGGGGGCGGGGGAATAAGAGTTATAAGGGGGAGGGGAGATGGGATAGAGGGAGCGGGGAACGCAAGTGGAGGAGCCTAGGAGACGAGGTCCAACAGACCCTCGTCCGTGGACCTAATCGATCCTAAGATCGAAGCGGCATTGCCGATCTGAATGGCAATGAGGAGCCTCTGTAGGAGGAATCGGTGCGACCGCGGCTCGTTGGTGACACTACGTATACGGTCGCCGATCTCCTTCAGGAAACTGCGAGTGGAAGAGCCCGGACAGCCGTAGGTCTCAAAGGCAACCGGGGAGAAGATGTAGCCCCGGTCGACTAGCTCCCGGTATTTGGCTGTTTTCTTCTCCTCCTTTTTACTTTATTATGGAACAATATCGTTTATCTCTAAGAAACTCAACCCAAACCCAACAGTACTTACTTATTCATCGAAATATAAATAATAAATCCTAAACTTGTAATTTCAGAGAAGTGAAAAAATCGATGTTTTAATTTTCAAAATCATAAATAATAATCTTCAAATTAATAAATAGATAATATTTATTAATAATAAATAGAAAATAATAGAGAAAATCAGCAGATATCATTCTGTTAGCACAAAATTATTTAGAATAGAAAATCAATATATTTTGTAAATCTTCTATCTACACTACTCATTAAAATATTATTCTTCACAATAAAATATTTAGTTAATAATCCTAAACTTAAGTTCATTTATAACTAATAATTATCAAAAAATAATTGGCTTGCTAAAAAAAATAGTCACACATATCTAGAAAAAACGATGAGGTTCAATCTCCCCTGACACGACGCTGTCCACTAAGCTACAGCTGATTAATGATAGGAGAATCCACCTCCACCGCTACCGGTACCGACCTCGCTGAAACTGAAAGTAATTGTTTTAGCAACGTCCTCGTGCATGTACCGATCCTGGTAGATCTCCAGACCGTCTCGATCCGAGATCGTGTTTATTATCTCGCGACCGCTGCCCCAGGAACTAACTCCGTCGCAGATTAAATCGAATGTACCGCTGGTCGCCCCTGGTAACAATCACAAATAACAAATATAGACTAAATAGGAAATATACATAATATTTTGAATCAATTAACAATAACTTGCTACAGAAAGTATTTGGTTTAGTTAGGAAATAAAAACCTAAAAACCATGAGCTAAAAATATTTACCCTGTATAGATAATGAAAACAGTTTCATACCTCCCCCATCAATCCACTCACCCGAAGCTCCACTCCCCCACAGAGTAAGTGACGCTCCAGCTTCCAGCTTATAACCGCGTTCGAATGTGTAACTGTAAACGTGTCCCGTATCACTGATATGACGAGTGATGGTGTAGCCACCGAGAAGTAATTCACTGCTGCTGATGTTTGTCAGTTTGATAAAATCACCTAAAGGATCATATTAATGTTGTAAAATAATAAATGTTGCAACGATTTTTGGTGTATTATTATCGGCGAATTAACAATGTTTCTGGAATTATCAATATGCATGTCAATAATTATCAGAATGGAGCAGATTGCAGTGGCATGATATTCAAAATTTTGATTGCGTCAAAGTAACCCCCCCACCACCCCCCCCCCCCCCTTTATATGTTGCCATGACCACATACCAACACACTACTACTTACCATTCAAATCAATTTCTCCGATTTCCATATTACCATATATGGACACGCCCTCGGAGTAGTACTTCGCACCTCTGTATCCCCCGACCTCCCTACGGGCTCCTTTACGCGCTCCGAATTGAGCCAATAGGGAATCGACTTTGCGTTCTTCCGTTTCCAGCAACCTGCGTACATTCAATGAAATTTGTAAGTCTACCGTTATGTTACCCCCCCCCCCCCCCCCCGCCCATCATCCCCCTCTCTCTCCCGAGGACATGTTCTGTTCAGTATATTATGTACCCTGGATCAATAGAGATCAGTAACTCTATTGTGTTCATATATAGTTTAATAAAGTTTATTGCCCCTCCCCTTTCTGTTTCCACGTAACCTGCTATTTTACTATTTCAGCAAAATTTCGTGTCAAGAATAATACATCGCCTATTTATTGAGGAACCCAAGATCATTAACCCACCTGTAATACTCTGCGATATCAATAACCCACCTGTATTACTCTGCGATATCATTAACCCACCTGTAATACTCTGCGATATCATTAACCCACCTGTAATACTCTGCGATATCATTAACCCACCTGTAATACTCTGCGACATCATTAACCCACCTGTAATACTCTGCGATAACAATAACCCACCTGTAATACTCTGCGATATCAATAACCCACCTGTATTACTCTGCGATATCATTAACC
>JAUCBJ010008438.1:0-66728 GCA_032718475.1 Nemertoderma westbladi | reverse complement strand
TTGCTGCTAGCCGATATTTTTGAAAATTTTCGCGCATATTGTACTAAACATTATTCGCTTGAGGTGTCGAACTATTACACGATGGCAGGGGTTAGTTGGGACGCGGCTTTGAGATTTTCCAAGTCACATATTCGTCTACTTGCAGACCATGAAATGTATTTAACATTCGAAAATTCCATTAGGGGTGGGGTTTCTTACACCAACCTTCATATGGCAAATGCGAATATACCAGGCACAGAAACATACGACCCTAATAAACCTGAAGCTCATTTATATAATTTAGATTTCAACAGTTTATATAGCGGTTCTTTGTCGGAGAAACTTCCTTATTCTGACTTTGAATGGTTGGATGTTGATAGTGTCGATATCATGAGTCTGGAAATTGACGATATATTTGGATACTTCGCAATTGTAGACCTTGAATACCCAATGTCTATTCATGATGCCACAGCTGAGCTTCCATTTGCACCGGAGCATATTAAACTCGATAGTAGGTATCTCAGCCCGCACATGAAAAGTCTTTGGCGACATTATAATGGTGATAAAATTTTCAATAGCCCAGCAAAAAAATTGATGTTAACCCAATTTGATAAGTATGAGTACGGCGTGCATCTAAAATTATTGCGCTTTTATATTCATCATGGTATGCGTTTGATTAAAGTTCATAAACTTATTAGATTTAAGCAAGGTTACATTTTTAAGGATTTTATTGAATATAACACACAGCAAAGAAAAATTGCGCGCAATGACTTTTATGATAAGTTTCACAAAGGAACAAATAACGCGCTTTTCGGGAAAAGCATGGAGAATATACGGGACCGTGTCTCATTTCGCTTATGTAATTCAATCGAGAAATGTGACTTATTATTATCCAAGCCGAATCACGAAAATTTAATTATGTTCACTGATTCATTATCAGGTCACGTCCTATCTAAGGCTGCGGTTTGTTTGCATAAACCTATTTTTTTAGGCCAAGCTGTGTTGGACTTGTCAAAGTTAGATTACTACACTTTTTTCTACGATAAGTTAAAGCCCATGGAAGCCGAATTAAATTGTAGTATAAATTTGCTAGGTGGGGACACGGATTCTTTTTTTTTACAGTGTGTTGGTTTATCCCAACACCAATTTTTATCTGCGTTACAATCAAAAAAAGTTTTAGACTGTTCAAATTACCCTATTACGCATCCGTTGTATACAGTAGAACAGAAAGGGAAATATAGATATTTAAAGGATGAAGGGAAGTCTATCCCGTTTGACCAGGTTATTTTACTTAGACCAAAATGTTATAGCTTTCGTGGGGGGTCAGTTCCAAAACGTGTCGCTAAAGGCGTAGGAAAAATGGTTATAAAAAAGAAACTCTCCCACGAATCATATTTAAAAGTATATAACGAGGTTAGCGAGCATTACGAATACAGTCAAAGGTTTCAATCTAATTTACATAAAATATACACCGTTTCACAAAGAAAAAAATCGCTAACACTGTGGGAAGATAAAAGGTACTACACATCGACTAATGAAAGTCTACCTTACGGTCATTATAAAACACATTTGGATCGTAAAGCGCCTGCCCCTAAGCTTTATATGCCGCCCATTATAGAATAGCGGATTGCGATGTCTTTTAGTATTGTCAACAGTAATATAAGTTTGAGGTTGGGTGATGGGTGCATATCATTCGATGTGCTGGCTAAACGAATTCGAAATGGAAAACTCATCTTAAAGCCTTACCAATATATCGCCAAAATTTGCGGATGGACGTGTCTCTTTTTCCCGAGCGGTAAGGTCACTGTACTCGGTAAATCACCTAAAATAAAAAAAATTATTAAGTATATATATAAGCATACTGATTATAAACTAACTTTTATTTCAATCAATAGCCAAACTTATATTATTAACAATCTAGACATAGACTATAGCAAATTAATGAAAACGGTTGGGTTTCATTTTTTAGATAATTATTATAATGTGGAGGTGAAATATGAGCCGGAGATATTTAATAATATTCTTGTGCAGTTTTATCGTCGGGGTAAAACTAGTTCTAATATCATAACATTTTGCGTTTTTTACACACGAAATGTTGTGTGTATGGCAAGACCCGAGATATTTCGAGTATTTTTTCCAAAGTTTTTGAATTTTATCGGTAATTTAGATAGTCATTTAGGTAGAAATATTTAATTTTTTCATTTTTTGGTGTCAGTTTTAGGTTTGTCCGGTGGGATCTCGTTAGGTTTTTAAATAAACGTGGATATTACCATTATTCACATTATATATATAACGTGTTTTATCGGTAGTCTTAGGTTGTCAAGGGTGCTGATTTCATTTCTGATGTCAGTTTTAAATTTACATAAATCTAGTCTATCTGTCTTCGGTTTGTCAGTCTTTCTGTCAGTCAGCCAGTCTGTCAAAACTTAAAAAAGTTTGAATTTTATTAGTAATTTGGGTAGTAATATTTAATTAGAAATTTCATAAAAATTTTTCGAAAAATTAAAATGTTCGTTTTTGAAAAATTTAAAAATTTTGAAAGTTTGCCCTTTAGGATCTCGTTTGGTTTTTAAATGCGGATATTATCATTGTTCCCTTGATATATATATATATAATGTGTTTTATTGATGGTCTTGGGTTTTAGGGGGTGCTGATTTCATTTCTGATGTCAGTTTTTACATTTACATAAATCTAGTCTGTCTGTCTGTCGGTCTGTCAGTCAGTCAGTCTGTTAAAACTTAAAAAAGTTTGAATTTTATTAGTAATTTGGGTAGTAATATTTAATTAGAAATTTCATAAAATTTTTCGAAAAATTAAAAGTTTCATTTTTGAATAATTTCGAAATTTTGTAGGTTTGTCCTGTGGGATCTCGTTTGGTTTTTTAAACGTGGATTTGCGTTCTTAATTATTGATGTTAGGTTTTAAAGAGTGCCGGTTTCTATAATTGCTCGGTTTTATCGCGTGAAAAACCCCACCCACGCATATAATCGATACTATTTATAACGGTGGTGGTGTTTTATTACTTACTATTATTGTTCTCGTTTATATAAGTTATTAATATATGTAATGAAATCACTCAAAGCTTTAATTAAACAATTTGACGGGGATTTAAAGTTCTTATCTAACGCCTCCCCCAACCGTAGAAAAACCTTCTTACGTGTCGGCGGAACCGACGAACTTATAAGTTTTCTAATTAATATTATTCTAAATGTATTAAATGGTAACGTAAAAATTCCTGAGCAAACAATCGCGAGGTTAAAACGCCATAAAAAAACAATACGCGAGATCGCTAAAAAACCAAAAGCCAAGTATCCCATTCGAATTTATCGTAAACGATTGGTGCAAAGGGGCGGATTTATAAATCTACAAATCTCTGGTTTAATGAGTGGGCTTAACGCTTATCAGAAAATATCACCCATAATAACGGCTGTAAGAGGCAGAAAATTAGCCCAATCCCGCCGGGGGTATAGACCTACTACCTCTGGCACACGCGTCAACCGTCAAGTTTCTAGGTTTCCCATCTACTGAGTGGCTACCTATCAACAATGTCCCGAGAGCCGACGATATCGCGGGAACCAATCACATCATACGACGCCTCTTTCAAGATGGGTTCGGCCATGATTATTGCGGGTCCAAGTTCTTCCGGAAAAACAGTGTTGGTATCAAAAATTGTAAAAAATAAAAATTTAGTTTTTGATATAACCCCGAAGCGTGTATTATTCTTTTATGGCGCCACCCCACCAGAATTCCCGGGTATAACACATCTATTCAAAGGTTTACCGCAAAAAATTAATTCTATTTTCCGCGAAAACGATCTAATTATTATAGACGACTTGTTAAGCGAAAGTAAGAGTGATGAGAGTTTGACAGAAAGCTTCACAAAAACCTGCCATCATACTTCCTGTTTCATTATCTATATAACACAAAATTTCTTCAGTAAAGGGGGCGGAAACACGGACTAGAAGTCTAAATGCCCAATATTGTATTTTCACAAAAAATCCCCGCGACGCAAGTCAAATAAGCTATATAGCGCGGCAAGTGTACCCAAAAAATAGCAATTTTATTGTTCAAGCATATAGTGACGCCACACAAAAACCATTCACACACCTTCTCTTAGACTTTCATCAAAAAACGGATGATAGTATAAGAGTTAGGGGTGATATTTTCAACCCATTAGGGCAAACTGTTTATCAACCCGCGAATATGAACTCTAACACACCTCACCAACGCCCCGAGGCCCAGTCTATACCGCAGTAGCGACGCCGCGCTAAAACCATTTTCACACATTGTTTAGACTTTCACCGAAATTAGGTTATTATCGGTCCATGAACGTGAACTCTAGTATATAGTATTAATATATTAATAATGATATATAACGATGAAAAATAACGAGATTAGCCTCGGAAATTTTAAGAAGTTGTATCTAGTTTCTACTTTATTAACGGATACTTATAATAATAATAATAAGAAAAGCAATAATATAATACAACCGCTAGATGGTGTGACAATTTCATCCCAGAAAGCCAAACGATTGTTGAGTTATTTGATGCGATTCTCGCGAGACAGAGTACGGTGGAACGATAATAATAAACTCTATATAGAAAATAAACTTATTCCTGGAGCAAATATTGATCATTTGATTGAATTGCTGACTACAAAAAAAAATAAGAAAAACACCGAAATAATTCCAGGACAAGCAACATTTTTGGGGTTATTAAAACGATTAAGGATACCAAAACGATTAATTGGTCGCGGTTGGTTGAAACGGCAAAGGGTCCGCGTGACCCCTTCCAACACAAAACGCGCCGACGCGTGGAAACAATACGTAGGACTACAATAAATCGACGTGTGGAAACAAAGCGCAGGATAACATTAAAATAGTAGTAGTAGTATGTTTTTTGAACGTTTCATATTAAGTATTAACTGTCATTGCAAGTGTTTTCTTCCACGACACGACACAACCGATGGGGAGAATCGTAGAAAATCGAACAAACAAACGACTGGGAAGAATATATTACGATGTTTCAAATGCTGCCGGTTTCGCGAGCGTAACCAAACTAGCGAAAGCCGCTAAAGTTACGAGAAATCGCGCAAAAGAATGGTTGAGCTCCCAACGAACGTATTCCCTACACGCGCCGGCTAGGCGCCATTACCCGACATCAAAAATCTTCACGAGCGGTATTGGTGATCTATACCAAGCGGATTTGTGCGATATGCAACCTTTTAGGGGTGAGAATAATGGCTACGGTTACATACTTACTTGTATTGACTGTTTTAGTCGGAAGGCGTGGGCGTTGGGTCTAAAACGTAAAACAGGGGTCGAAATTAAAAGGGCCCTAGCCGCGATATTTAAAGATAGAAAACCTAAACGGCTAGCGGTTGATCAAGGAACTGAGTTTGTTAATAAATTGGTGAAAGATTTCTTACTGAACAATAATGTTCATTTTTATACTTTAGTTAGCCAATTTAAAGCTAGTATCTGTGAAAGGCTGAATCGCACCCTCAAATCTCGCATGTACAGAATTTTCACGAGGAAACAGAATAGAGAATGGATGGGTATATTGCCAAAAATATTGGTTGCATATAATAATTCAATACATAGAACCATTGGTATGGCGCCAAACTCTGTCAATAAAAAGAATGAAACTGACCTATTTTTAAAACTATATGGGAGTGTGGGTCATCCCAATAAAAGAAAACGCCGTGCGCAGCGTCGAGTTCATTTCAAGGTTGGTGATAAGGTGCGGCTGAGTTTAGCTAGAAAGCCATTTGACAAAGGTTATACACCTAATTATACTGTAGAAATTTTCAAAATTTACAGAATAAGATTGGATCGAGAGCCGTACCCTATGTACGAAGTTGCGGACTCGAATGGGCGCGTTATAAAGGGGACATTTTATCGGCATGAAATCCAAAAGGTAATAGAACCATTTCAAGTCCTACCAATTGAAAAAATAATTAAAGAAAAAGTAAATAAAAGCGGCAAAAAGCAATATTTGGTTAAATTTGTTGGTTTTGCGGCACATCGGTGGGTTGATCACGTACAATAATTAATTATATTATTATGGATTACTTACATTTAACGTTGACTTCCAACGCCAGTCTAGATAAATATCCTGATAACACTCCCAGCGATTTCACGATTGAGTTGTCCAAACCTATCCCCGTCAGCACAGATTGGGTCGTGGGTCTAAAGGAAATACAGTATGTGTCGACCTATAGAAATATTGAACAAAGATCTGGAATTAGAATTGGTGAATATATGGTTGATGAGGATTTGGAATTTCATATAGCTCCATACAATCTTATAGAAATCGATTTTAATCTTGGTCTATATGCTTCTATTGAGTCAATTTTAAACCATATTAGTGTTTATTTGAAAAATCCCGCATTATCCCACCACGGTTTCAAAGATGTTAAGTTTAACTACCAAAAACATACATCAAAAATTCGTCTACATTGTGAGAAAGGCCGCTATTTCCAATTCTATGGAGATATAATAAATATTTTCGGGTTATCGAGTTTAAAAAATAATTTAATGGGTCTTGGGGCGCTTTGGGCAATACACTATAACAAAGATGATGATTTATTGAACTTAGGCTGTAAAGATACAAACAAAGCGGATGGAGTTGAATTCCCCGAACCTTGCGATATAACGAGGGATAGACACACAATGTTTATATATACAGATATGATTGAATCTTCTCACGTAGGACATTCGATGGCGCCTCTTTTGCGGATAATCCCTTTGAAATGGGAACCATACTCATTCATCAACCTGGAATTCAAAAACACACATTACAAACAATTAAGAAATAAAAAAGTGCTCGACACAATTAGTATAACGCTTCGCGACCATAAAGGAAAGCATATAGTCTTTCATGGGGGTAAAACAATTTTAGTTCTAGAACTCAAAAAACAACAACGGCGACAAAAACTACAAGAATGAACAGTTATTACGTTGTACTACCCTCAAACGCAAACCCCATAGAATTCCCGCGTAATAGCGCCGGCGATTTCCAAACAAATTTGCAAATTCCTTTACCTTTCGCTAAAGGGCAATGGTTAATAGGTTTAACCGGTATAACGTACGTATCTAGTATCAGGTATGACAATAGCGACATTTATATAAAGGCCATAAAAAATAAAAAAATGTTTACAAGAGATGTTACTCTCCCCGAAGGATCTTTCCTATCATTGGAAAGGATCATTGAGTACTTCAACAAAAGCCTTATTAAAGGCCAAATTAATATAATTGATAATACAGCACGCTCTGGTAATATAACCATACATTTTAAAGGTAAACAGTTGTCGATATTTGTCAGTAAACGTTTGGGTGGTTACCTAGGATTAACAGAACACGAGGTTGATGGCAAAGGTTTTATGTGTGTGCAAAATGCTGCGGGGGATTATCACTTGCTAAGGATTGATTCGCGGAATAATAAGTACGACTGCCATAAGCATCCTAATGCTGTCGAAATACTGGAACCCAACATAAATATACATATCAATTGCGTCGAACCTCAATTTGTAGACAATAGCGAATACCCTCTGTTGCGTAGCATACCCATAGAAGGGGAATATGGGCAAATTATTAGTCGTGAAGTTGAGGAAGTCTACTATAAAAAAGTTAATTCAACATCTAATTTACGTTATATACGAGTTCGATTGATTGGAGATTCCGGAAATTTGTTGCGCTTTCATTATGGAAATTCAATATTGACGCTTCATTTTATACGAATTGATTGAGATAGTCACAATTTAATCGATGTAAATTATTTATTATTTATTATTATCTGATTATCTGAAGTTATAGCGACTATATGGATAAATTTCTAAGTCGCAGCCGTGGGCGTGATTATTACCCGACGCTGGAAAACCCGGGAATAATAGTAGATTTCCAATATTATACGCATCTTCCGCAGATCGACCAACACCCCGTTGCAACCATTTATTTTAAAGAGTTTGCGGCTTATAATACTACCATCAAATCATTAGAAAACGTATGGTTTATTAATGGTCCACCTGCAAAAATTTTAAGTTTAAGCGAATACGACCGTCTCACACAACTCGCCAATATTACGCATCACATTAATTTTGACTACGGATTTATGGACCAAAGCGCATTTAAAATGTACATACAGGAATGGTTACAAGAAAAAAAACGGTTGGGGTTTCAAATATTAATACGCGGAATACCGAAATTATTTATTTTAAAAAATGAATTTAATGTGAATGGAACACTTCTAGAAACGTACGGCATAAACGAAAAATATGTTGATTATGACACCAAATGCCTTTTTCACGATTTTTCGGCAATAACAAATTGTGCCTACCATTCTGATAATAGTGATTTTTGTTTTAATTATTGTTCTGCGAAACTCGCGGTTGGTTATGGGAAATGGTTGTCGTCGAATTAATGTATATATAATTAATTATTGCGTTATTATATGCTACTTATATTTGTAGATTACACATATACGTATGTAGTAAAGAATTATTATTATATGTTATAATAAATACTCCTGCGAAACTCGCGGTTGGTTATGGGAAATGGTTGTCGTCGAATTAATGTATATATAATTAATTATTGCGTTATTATATGCTACTTATATTTGTAGATTACACATATACGTATGTAGTAAAGAATTATTATTATATGTTATAATAAATACTCATAATAATGTCAGATTCTGATTTGTTTAAATTATATAGCACCCCACAAATCCAACTGGGAAGCGGGAATTATAGCGATATACCCGTTTTTAAGGGTGGAAGCATTCTCCCGGGGTTTGGCCCATCTACTGGTATATGGAATAATAAGAATAATAAATTCGGGCGGCGATACACCCAAAATCGCCAGCGCGGACGCGGAATATTAACAACTGGTCTGGGTATATTAGCCCGCAAGTTAGGGAGAAAGGTGCTAACTAAGGCACTCCCCAAAGCAGCGAAAGTAGCACGGAAATACATAATACCGGAAGGAAAACGTATTTTACGCAGTAAAGCAGATGATTTGATAAATAAAGTGGCCGAGCGGTTAGAACCTCATCCAAAGACTCGCCAAATCGCCCAACGGGTATACAATGAATTTACAAACCCGAAAAGTAAAAAAAAGAGGAGCGGGAAACGACGACACCCAAGTGTGGGTATGAACGTTGGGCGCAAACGTAAAAAGCGAAATAATAAATGCCGCGATATTTTTATGTAACTTAACAAAATGAGTAAATTAGAATTATCATTATTCTCAAGTAAAACAAATCAGCGAGAATATACATCTTCACATTTTTCGGATATCTACCCGATTTCTACTCTTGACGCGAATGCCCGACAAATCGAGTTCTTTATACCCCAGTCAAATGTTCTATATACTGATTTAAAGAATTCGAAATTTCACATTAAATATAAAATTACATGGGATGGTAATAGGGCTAACGACGATACAACCCTCCATCATCTTAATTACCCGGGTGGGTCACTATTTGAAAATTGTTCGTTATATTTAAATGAAAAGCTAGTTGAAACCTCGAATGGGTTCTACGCCTATAAGTCTACGTTTCAGACATTACTGTTGACAGATGCTAACGAAAAACGCAGTATTTTAAGTGCTGGTGGGTATGAAGATAATGATAATAATCTAGGTGGGGTACCTGTCGCTACTGAGAATGACGTTCGTGGGAATTATGTTAAATTCGTTGTGGCCCCAATTTTTTTAGACCTGGCAAGCCAGGACAAATTACTGCCGCCGGGAATTAACATTCGACTTCGTATAGACCGAGTATCAAATAATTTTTTTTTGAAAGTTGAACCCCCCGCAGGATTGGTAAACCCGAGAGTTGAAATCATGAATATTAATTTAAAAATAAAACGCCACAAGATTGATGCCGAGGTTATGCGCGCGCATTTGATGGGGTCACAAAAAAATGACTTTATTTATAACTTGTTAAAACAAGAAGTGAAAACCTTCACTATTGGCGGTGGGCAATCCAGTTATACAGAATCGAACATAATCCAAGGGAAATTACCTAAGTATATTTTGGTTGGAATGCTTACCAACGCCAGCTTCAACGGGGAATTAAGCAGTAATCCGTTACATTTTAACCATTTCGGTTTAAATTATGCTGAACTAAACATCGACTCCCGTATTATACACGGGTATCCATATCGCCCTAACTTTCCAGAAAACAATTTTATGTTGGAATTCGAAAGTTTAATGAACGTGTTCAAGAGCTTGAGCGGCGTATTTTGCTCGCTAACACCAGAACGATTTCGTACCCAATTTCCTTTGATCGTATTTGATCTTACTGCCGGCGGGGATCAAAGCCATGAGATTCAACCTAGTGTTCATACTAGTGGGCATTTGATTCTGAAATTTAGTAATGCGCTAGTTAACACTATTAACGTTATATTAATGGCAAGCTATGACGCTCTTCTATCTATTTCGGAAGCCAAGGAAATAATAACTGAATAAATAAACTTTTAATGATACGCGTACGCTAAGATGTTGGACTCTATACAATTAGCGAAATTCCCGGTGGGGTCCGAATACATCGGTGTTTACGCAATCGACCAATTACACATAATACACACAAAAAAAAATAAGCATAAACAAAATTATTCATTTATTATTAATAATCAACGTATAGGCCTACCTGGACAACACTGGTCTTGCGTGCGCGTGGTTAACAGAATTGCTTATTATTTAGATTCGTTTGGTAAAGCGCCTCCACCAAAAATATCGTATTGGTTGCATAAATATACCCAAAGGCATACTTGGAATCGTAAAATATTTCAAGCGCCACAATCGACTCAGTGTGGTCTATTTTGTCTGTATTATTTAACCGAGGTGCCGAAAAATCCCAGAGCAATGAATATATTCACCTCTAATTTGCGGTACAATGATTTATTGTTATTACAGTGGACACTTTCATTAATAAAATAATTTATTTATTTTGGTTATGGGTATATTCAATTACGGTGTGTGAACATATTATTAGCGTTAATATTAATAATAAATATTTATTTCTTGGGTATATAGTAATAGCAATATTTTTAATAAATATATGGGGCACGGTAAGTGATATGGGTTGGGGTCTTCACAGAAACCTTACGGGCGGGGGTCTCTTTAACGTGTGGGCGGCTGGTAAAACCGGAAATAATAATAATTAGGCACAGAGCACATTGGGACCCAAGCATCTGCCGCCCAACTTATGCGGTTAACACAAAGGCCAGAATCTCAATCCAGGCTACGCGAATTAGGCAATAATTAAACGCTCTAACGACAATCAAAGCTCTGAGTTCAATTTACTCACATATGTGGGCAGTTTTGCAAAAGAAATAATATATAGATAATAATATAATATAGATACGCCGCGAAGCATAGAAAATTAGTTAGCTAGTTTGCTATATAATAACATTGAGAATAGTGATAGCGGCATCACATTATTATTTTAATTTTTAATATTATTCTTATATTCTTATAATTTATTAATTATTAAATTAATTTTCAATTCAATATCAATGGCTGAAGGTGGTAAAAACCCGAAGTTATTAGTTGTCCAACCCTTCGAGTATCATCCTCCGCCATTTAATTTGGAAAAATCGAACAGGATTCTTCTCAAAAAAGCTGAGTGGGCACGCAGGGTGCGGGTGATGCACTCAATTGAATTTAACTCACGGTCAATGATCAATGATGATTTGGTCCCGACGCGCCCGGCGATCGTCTTGCCGATCGCTGGGGGGCGATCGATGTGTGTATGCCCCCCGCGAATGGTCGGCGAAACACATACGCCGCCTCCAACCGAAAATTAATGTAAGTAATAATTTCGACAATTAATAATTATAAATACAATAACCTTACTTCGATGCTATCACTCACTTCATGGCTCGCCCCATAGGTAGAATAATCAAATTAAAATAATATTATAAATACTATAACCTTATACTCACTTCACGGCTCGCCCCCCACAACTTGTCGCGTAGTGATAAGTATAAATACAATAACCTCACTTCGATGCTATCACTCACTTCACGGCTCGCCCCCATAAGTCTGTGTTTATTTACCTTTTTAGTTGTTGCGTCATAACCTTACTTCGATGCTATCACTCACTTCATGGCTCGCCCCATAAGTAGAATAATCAAATCATTAAAGAGCCGCCGTTAGTCTGTGTTTATTCACCTTTTTTTAGTCGTTGCGTCTGTAATAGTCTATCATGTTAAAGACTTTATTAAATAAATTGGAGATGAGCTGTTGCAACTGTAATTAAAAGTGTAATATTATGGGTTTGCCCACTTTACCTATTGCGGTTCAAGGTCAAACGCCGACCGGTAGACACGAATTAATTAAATTACTTCCGTCTGTGGACTGGCCTTATACCGCATATGTCGCATATACACAGTGGTGACATATGTCACATATGCACAATGGTAACCATAGTAACCATGGTGGGGTCAAGAATGGTAACCATGGTAACCATAGTAAGTGGGTGGGGCAACAATAGTAATCATAGTAAGTAGGCGGGGCACGCCTGCAAACTGGTCTTATACCGTGTATGTCACATATATACACAGCGGTGACATATGTTACATATGCACAATGGTAACCATGGTAACCATAGTAAGTGGGTGGGGCAACAATAGTAATCATAGTAAGTAGGCGGGGCAAGAGCCGTTCGGCAAATTCTTTAACATGGTAGACTATGGCAGACGCTGTCTCAATCACGTTGTTTAGCATACTACTCCCCCCCCTTAATAAAAACGTAAAATTCGTACATAAAGTACATGCACAAAAACTACTTGTGTTCTTAACAAAATAATCGTTAATGGAGTTGCATTGCTAACTTTACAAGGTAAACAATGATTTATTCACTTGAACCCCGACCTCCAATATGTATTCATAAGTAGAAACCAACCCGAGTATTCTTCTCCACTGATATTTCAGCGCTAGAAACCTCTCCAAGATCTGGGTGACTACAAAACAAAGACCCAGAGTATAAAGAACTGTATGAAACACATATGTTGACTTTCGTTTATTGTTTTGGTTCCCCCAACACGCCTCTTCGACCTGCTCCTTTATTACTAACCTGTTCCTTTAAACCTGTTCCTACTAACCTGTTTCCTGGCGTTCTTTGGGACCTAACGCGATTTTACCTCTATGTTTTGTACAGGCCTTATTGCCATTTAAAGGGGCAACGGTTAGTAAAGGAGCTGGTTACAGAGGCGTGTTGGGAGAACCAAAACAATAAACGAAAGTTAACATATGTTGCAAGATTATGCAGGTCTTTATAATTGGGTCTTTGGCCTTTGTTTTGTAGTAACCCCCAAGATCTAATGTTTTTTGTCGTCTAATTGGAATGCCTCCATGGCGGATGGCATACTATAGTCTACTATACTACTACTGTACAGTGCACACGCACAGAGTAGTTATAGTACGCCATGAACGCATCCAAAACATTTTAGTTGCCTTTGGACCGTTTTATCAAATCAAACTACAGTTTGTTGAGACTTTTATGGCATGTTTTACTTTATAATTCTTGCTTCTGTTAGCAGTTAGCGGAAATAACTGTTTAAAGTAGCCTAAATATACAGTAATACCATAATACCGTACTGCCAGACTGCTGTACTGTAATACGCCAGTCAGTAAATCAGTGAGGTCAGCGTGAGCGGTGAGGTAGGCCAACCAATTCGGAAAGGTGCAATCAATTTAATCGGCAGATTGCTGTCAGTGGGTTTGGGAACCAGTAAGATTCTTCCGTTATGACTTTCTTACTGCGCCATAGTAGAATTAAACTGCATAGAGGAACCGGTATCCGACAAAGACCTACCGTCCTACTACCGTCCGTAACAACCACACAGCCGTCTCGGTGCCTTTCATTGTTAGCGATAAATCCAATTTTACATCGGGTACCGGCCGCAGAGCAACGGGCCTACTCGTCGTTCGGGATAGGGGAGTACGAGGGCTTCGAGAAACCCAAACCGAGCAACTGGGAGAGACGCAACGAAATAATCTACCCAATCCAGAAGGAAGGCGAACCCCGCAGAATGGCGGAAATATACCACGAACGCAAAGATATTAAGTATTCCTGGCTGAAAATGTGGTACATTTGCGATATCTGTCGGGGTCTGTGGGTGGATGAGGCAATAAGACAGCTGACTTTCATTCAGCGGAAAGGCGCGCGAATGGGTGTCGATATACTAACGGAAGCGAGACAACGAGCTCTGGATGAAGGCTTGGTTGAATTCGCTAGCGACATGCACGTCGCCAAGATGAACTCGGTTAAAGGGAAGACAACCAAGTGGCCCAAACTGCACGGGAAAGGGAAGATAGGTCTCTGTTATATTAACTATACTAACGTATACTTGATGCTTAAAGAAGGCCCGCCACCCCGACCTGATATTATAACTAATAAAGACAGACTAGAGGAGAAATTAAGACAGTTGAGAAGCAAAAAGCTCGAGACATGAGTTTATTATTATTTCCTGCGTTAACTAACTACGTTATTTTCTACTCAATGCGTATTTCATATTGTTTCATTGCCCAATTACTGTATACACAATTATATTTCCAAGTATTTCGTTACTAAAATATACTTATTCCACAGACACTCAAGAAGATTGGAGATTCCAGCCCCAGGTTTATCGCACAATGATAATACATTTTGTTTTTTTAGTTATTTATTTTAATATATAATAAAACTTTTTGCTCCCTACTATCTGCATAGACGCTTAGACTCCTTAAAGGGGATTTTGGTCAAACAAACCAACCACTTTGACACTCTAAACACTTACGATCTATCAATGGGTTGACATCACTCTTAAACTTCGCAACCAATTATATTGAATCAAATGACGTAGTTTTGGTCCTGGAAGATTAGATTTGTAGGCAAATACATTTGGGCATCAGTTGGAATTGAAGCATTTTTTGGGGGAATTTTTTATTATTAGCAGAATAATTAAGGCTACCAAATTAAAATCACACCAAAATTGATGATAATTTCACCAAAAAATTATATAACACCAATTTAAATAATGTTACCCCAAAATAATTATTTATTACTTAGGAAAAAAGTAGAACTTTTTTTCAGCATTCTCGAGGCATTTTATTTACCGAGCGCCAAGCGACGTTAATAAAGGGTCGAGAGAATATTGAAAAAAAATGTTCTATGTTTTTTTCCCATGTAATACGTAATTTCATTCATAAATTGGTAGTTTTTTGTTGCTAAATTCTGAAATAAAACATAGCGATTTACTACTGTACAGTAGTGTTACAAAATAAATTGAACTGTAGTATTTTACTATATTGCTTCCATAGTTACTGCGATTCAAATTATTGTACTCTTCAACTCTCGATGTTGCCTTACTGCAATGTTAAATAATAACTTATTGGTGCTTTGTTTTGTCAGAATTAACTTGAACACTGCTGCCTGGAAACTGTATGACTTGGAAATGTTTGTAATAATATTATGTATGATGTTGTTTTTTTAATTAGTTTTCTACAGTTGGTGGGCCGGATCTGTTCTTGATATATGCTGTATATGGCTGTTTCGTCTGCGTATTTTACAATGGATGTATTTTTAGTTACTAGGGGTGTGTTAGTGTTTGTATACAGTGTGTACTGTGTAGGCCTACTCGTTGAGAGACCTTCGCGCAGCACGATATCCAACTGTATATAAGAACGTGTACTAATATCCATTAGATATACGTAAACGAGTGATGTTTTCAAGTTTGCGTTCAATTTGTAGTAAAAACAGAGTTCCATTTCAGTTTGCCATTGCACCCTTTAACTGTGATTAATAAAGCCCAACCCACCAGTCAACCAACGACTCTTTTGAGTTTACCGTATAAAAAGTGATAACCTGATCGCGTGATGTTCGAACGTAGCACAAAGTGAGTATCTGTACATATGTGGGGCGAGCCACGAAGTGAGTATCTGTACATATGTAAGTAGAGTGAATACGTTGTTGGGATTGAGCTGCTAATGCAAGACCAAGTCTTTCTACAATCGTGTGTCAACAGACAATGTGGTTGTTATATCCCGTACAACACATTACTGATTAAGGACATGGGGGGCGGTTGGCGACTCGCCCTCGCGTCAGCAGATGATAGTGGCAATGGTGGAATTGGTCTATTAATGAATCCAACTGCACATGCAGCATTGGACAAAATAGACCAAATCTCTAACCGCATCATCCGTTGCCACTTCTCATGTTCTGGAAGACTGGCTAAGAAGTTTCCTAAGGTGGTTCTGATTGTGTGCTACTCCCCAACTAGTGTTGCCCCTGTAGAGGAGGTGGAAAATTTCTACCACAATCTACAAGCAGCTACTGATGGAGTGGATCAGCATGCATTCTTAACATTCCTGGGAGACTTTAATGCAAGTCTGCATCAATCACCTACATCGCCCTGGGTCTATAGCAATAGTGTTAACCGAAATTCTGTCCATCTTCAGGATTTTATCTCTGGAAATGGATTGTTTTCTGCTGGAACCCAGTTCAAGAAGCGAACTGGAAAGCTATGGACTCATAGTGGACCCAGTGGTCACAAGTCCCAGATAGACCATATTCTGTTTCGTAGGAAATACAGGAGCTCTATACAAGACTGTAATGCATTTACACTTCGACCCTTCTCCAGTGATCACCGCCTTATTGTGGCCAAGGTAAGACTTAGTCTGCGTGCAAGCAGAACAACGAAATCTGCCTTGCCGCGGCATGACTGGTCCTCTCTGTTGCAACAGCCAAGTGTGAGATCCAGCTTCACACTACAGCTGAGCAACAGGTATGAGGCTCTTGCCTCTGAGGCGGCAGATCACTGTGAGGGCTATACTGCCTTTACAGAAGCAGTTAAGTTAGCAGCTGCAGAAACAGTTCCTGTATACCCTCGAAACAGGAAAAGGGCCCCCTGGACTGACAACAAAATTCAGAAGTGCCGAAATGACCTTCATAAGGCGCAGAAAGAGTCCCGACTCAAACAGACTACAGCGGCCAAGAATGTAGTTAAGGCTGCATCTAGGTCCCTGAACAGGCAGTACTCTGTTAATCTACAGGAGCTAATAAACCAACAGGTTGATGCCATCAATGATGCTGACGACAGCAGGCAATCATCCCAGGCATGGAAATCGATCAATTTGCTTACTGGGCGGAAAAGCCAACCAACCACCAAGGTTAAGGCTGAATCACCAGCCGATCGACTCAATGGTTGGAAAGCCCACTTTGAAAAGCTCATCAATAATGACAGGGTATTGCCTGATAACTTTATAGAAGTAAAAGTGTCTGAGTCTGTACTCCCAGATATTCCCATTGGCGATATCTCCTTTGCAGAAGTGAAGGCTGCTGCAAAGAGCATTAAGACCAATCGTGCCAGTGGAGTAGATGGTGTTCCCCCTGAGGTCTTTAAAATACCTGAGTGTTTAAAGCTCATCTATCCCATCATAGTAGACATGTACCGAACAACAAGAGTCCCACAAGAAATGAAAACAAATAAGTTGGTGCCAGTTCCCAAGAAGGACAACCTAACACTCTATGGTTCTTTTCGGGGAATCTCATTGATCTCGATTGCTGCAAAGCTATACAATAGGATTCTATTAAATCGCATCAGGGATCCCATTGAGAGACTGCTTCGTGGAAATCAGAATGGGTTCCGTAAAGGTCGTGGGACCATGGAGCCCATTTTGGCACTTAGAAGGATAATTGAAGAATTATCAAAAAAGAAAGTTATGCTGGCTGTTATCTTTGTTGACTTCTTCAAGGCCTTTGATTCAGTCTCTCGCTCACGTATGTTCAGCATACTTTCATTATATGGGATTCCTGATGAAATTATTGCAGCAATCAGATCAGTATACGATGGTTCGACAAAATTTGTGTCTACTGTTGATGTTGGTGACACAGAACCATTTGAAGTGTTATGGGGCGTCCTCCAAGGAGACACACTTGCACCATTCTTGTTCATTATTGTGGTTGACTATGTATGTTCTACGCATGTCCTTAGATCATCATAATGATGATGGGGTGATGATAACTCCACCTACTGGCTCCAGAAGTCGAGGAAATCCTGTCAAGTACCTAACTGATCTAGACTTTGCTGATGACTTAGGAGTACTCTCAGAATCATTAGAGGGAGCCCAACGGCTCCTCAGCTCATTAGAACATGCTGCTTCTAGTGTTGGTCTTTTTATTAACTCCAGAAAGACCAAAATGTTGACAGTTAACTTTGAAAGTCCTCAGCAAGTCTCTGATCGGATGAGCATAAGCTCAAAGGATGGTATGCTTGAGCATGTGGACGACTTCTGTTACCTGGGATCATGGATCCGGAAGTCAGGTGAGGACCTTCGAATACGTAAGGGAAAGGCATGGGCAGCCTTAAATAGGCTTTCCAGGATTTGGAAGTCACCGAGAATTAATCGGAAACTTAAGGTCCGATTATTTCGAGCAGCAGTTGTTCCAGTACTCCTCTACGGGAGTCCATGCTGGGCTCTAACTGCTGAGGACACCAAATCTCTGGATGGCACATTCACAAGAATGCTACGCCGGGTTCATTGTGTTAAGTACAATGCACACATCTCCAACCAGACACTATATAACATTGGAGGTGTCTCATTGGTTCCCCCAAGCTTGACACTAGAACAAAATCGCCTCCGCTTTGCAGGACATTGCTTTCGCCGTGAAGACCAGCCAGTGCATAATCTTGTACTTTGGCAGCCTCATGGAGTGAATAAGCATGGTGGACAGCCCATGACTTTCTTGAGACGCATCTTAAAGGACACTGTCCTTGAAGATGCGGATGATCTAGCAAATGTCATGGGTGATAGGGAGTTGTGGCGGAGCAATTTTGTTGACAAGCCGGCACAGCATTCTTAAAAATGCAGCTGCAATGCAGCATGCCGATCCTAGTAGTAGTAGTAGTAGTAGTAGTAGTACAACACAGCTGAGTCTCATTATACGTACATCTAAGTTCTAAAATGCCATTTTAAAGAAATATCCAAATATAATATTATATATAAACTGTATATACAGTATAACAAATATCGTAACAATATATACTCAAAAACACTTTCAACTACGAACAAATTATTTGTATTGGCCTACCGAATATCATCTAGCACTTTATATGAACACTTAAGTATAATGAATTTCCTTTACATTACAAGCCATGGAATGAAAATCAAGCAATCACTTAATCGAAAATTGAAACATTATTTACCAACGAAAAATGTATATTTTTAAAGGAAGTCATTCATGTACTCTATTCACCTGATCGTCGTCATGGAAACGTTGGCAAATATTTTAATGTTATATTCCGACAGCATGGTGTTTCACTGACGTTCCCAGCTATCCGCTTAATACACCATGTCCCGTAATATAGTGTCATTTTCTGATGACACGGACCCCCCCCCCCCCCCCCCAGATTTTTCTACGAATCTTTATCATATTGCTTGAAATTTGAAATACAACTAGTTCCACTCACCGTCGATGACCCCATGAAGCCGGAATTTTCGATTTTGTCTTAAAAAATTTTTTATAACCTTTTTAAAAAAGTGTCTTTTGCGAAATCGCACCCTCTGTATCGTAGCCATTCTTCACATTAGTCGTATTTTTGTCATATCATTAGAAAGCTTGCGTTGCAAGGATTCCAAATATGTAACAATATCTGAATTTCGTTGAGAAACAGCTGAGATATAAGCGTTCAAAGATCGCAAGAATTATTGTTCGCTGAAGGCCAATTATTCTATTAAATAAATACACAAAATTCTAGAATGTGTTGTTTATTTTATAAGATGGTGGGCAACAGCGGTATTTATATCCAATATCTCTATTGCGTAGCTATTCATACTTAAACAAAATGTTCCAGAACATCGTGTATTTATTTAATAGAATAAATGGCCTACAGCGAACGATAATTCTTGAAATCTTTGAACGCCTATATCTCAGCTGTTTCTCAACGAAATTCAGATATTGTTTCATATTTGGAATCCTTGCAACGCAAGCTTTTTAATGATATGACAAAAATACGACTAATGTGAAGAATGGCTACGATACAGAGGGAGCGATTTTGCAAAAGACACTTTTTTAAAACGCTTATAAAAAAATGTAAAGACAAAATCGAAAATTCCGGCTTCATGGGGTCATCGACGGTGAGTGAAACTAGTTGTATTTCAAATTTCAAACAATATGATAAAGGTTTGTAGAAAAATCTGGGGGGGGGGGGGGGGGGGGTCCGTGTCATCAGAAAATGGCACTATATTACGGGACATTGTGTATTTGCATCTGAATAAGAATGGGACTCTGAGCTGGGAGTATAACGTATAACTAAAAAAACAAGCATGATAGAAAGTGAAACTAGTTTTCCGATAGCTTTTACACTAAGTGTATTGTGTATAAGTCCTTAAAAGAGAAAGAGTGATACATGCCGGTAAATTGCTTAATTTAACACCAGGGGTGTAAAGAGATATTTCAAGATTCGAATAAAAAAAATATTGCAATAATGTAATAATTACTGTATGTTGTAAAAAGAAGCACAAACTGCTTTAATAGATTACTAAAAAACCATGAGTAGGACTAATACAAAGAGCAATGAATACTAAAAGTAGGTCTACAATGAACGAGAGGTGCAGTTGTAATGTACATAGTGTGACAATAAACGAGAGGTGCAGTTGTAATGTACATAGTGTGACAATAAACGAGAGGTGCAGTTGTAATGTACATAGTGTGACAATAAACGAGAGGTGCAGTTGTAATGTACATAGTGTGACAATAAACGAGAGGTGCAGTTGTAATGTACATAGTGTGACAAACGAGAGGTGCAGTTGTAATGTACATAGTGTGACAATAAACGAGAGGTGCAGTTGTAATGTACATAGTGTGACAATAAACGAGAGGTGCAGTTGTAATGTACATAGTGTGACAATAAACGAGAGGTGCAGTTGTAATGTACATAGTGTGACAATAAACGAGAGGTACCGTTGTAATGTACATAGTGTGACAATAAACGAGAGGTGCAGTTGTAATGTACATAGTGTGACAAACGAGAGGTGCAGTTGTAATGTACATAGTGTGACAATAAACGAGAGGTGCAGTTGTAATGTACATAGTGTGACAATAAACGAGAGGTGCAGTTGTAATGTACATAGTGTGACAATAAACGAGAGGTGCAGTTGTAATGTACATAGTGTGACAATAAACGAGAGGTGCAGTTGTAATGTACATAGTGTGACAAACGAGAGGTGCAGTTGTAATGTACATAGTGTGACAATAAACGAGAGGTGCAGTTGTAATGTACATAGTGTGACAATAAACGAGAGGTGCAGTTGTAATGTATATAGTGTGACAATAAACGAGAGGTGCAGTTGTAATGTACATAGTGTGACAAACGAGAGGTGCAGTTGTAATGTACATAGTGTGACAAACGAGAGGTGCAGTTGTAATGTATATAGTGTGACAATAAACGAGAGGTGCAGTTGTAATGTACATAGTGTGACAAACGAGAGGTGCAGTTGTAATGTACATAGTGTGACAAACGAGAGGTGCAGTTGTAATGTATATAGTGTGACAATAAACGAGAGGTGCAGTTGTAATGTACATGGTGTGACAAACGAGAGGTGCAGTTGTAATGTACATAGTGTGACAAACGAGAGGTGCAGTTGTAATGTATATAGTGTGTCAATAAACGAGAGGTGCAGTTGTAATGTATATAGTGTGTCAATAAACGAGAGGTGCAGTTGTAATGTACATAGTGTGACAAACGAGAGGTACCGTTGTAATGTACATAGTGTGACAATAAACGAGAGGTGCCGTTGTAATGTACATAGTGTGACAATATACGAGAGGTGCAGTTGTAATGTATATAGTGTGACAATAAACGAGAGGTGCAGTTGTAATGTACATAGTGTGACAATAAACGAGAGGTGCCGTTGTAATGTACATAGTGTGACAATATACGAGAGGTGCCGTTGTAATGTACATAGTGTGACAATATACGAGAGGTGCAGTTGTAATGTACATAGTGTGACAAACGAGAGGTGCAGTTGTAATGTACATAGTGTGACAATAAACGAGAGGTGCAGTTGTAATGTACATAGTGTGACAATAAACGAGAGGTGCAGTTGTAATGTACAGAGTGTGACAATAAACGAGAGGTGCCGTTGTAATGTACATAGTGTGACAAACGAGAGGTGCAGTTGTAATGTACATAGTGTGACAAACGAGAGGTGCAGTTGTAATGTACAGAGTGTGACAATAAACGAGAGGTGCCGTTGTAATGTACATAGTGTGACAAACGAGAGGTGCAGTTGTAATGTATATAGTGTGACAATAAACGAGAGGTGCAGTTGTAATGTACATAGTGTGACAAACGAGAGGTGCCGTTGTAATGTACATAATGTGACAATAAACAAGAGGTGCAGTTGTAATGTACATAGTGTGACAATAAACGAGAGGTGCAGTTGTAATGTACATAGTGTGACAATAAACGAGAGGTGCCGTTGTAATGTACATAGTGTGACAATAAACGAGAGGTGCAGTTGTAATGTACATAGTGTGACAATAAACGAGAGGTGCAGTTGTAATGTACAGAGTGTGACAATAAACGAGAGGTGCCGTTGTAATGTACATAGTGTGACAAACGAGAGGTGCAGTTGTAATGTACATAGTGTGACAAACGAGAGGTGCAGTTGTAATGTACAGAGTGTGACAATAAACGAGAGGTGCCGTTGTAATGTACATAGTGTGACAAACGAGAGGTGCAGTTGTAATGTATATAGTGTGACAATAAACGAGAGGTGCAGTTGTAATGTACAGAGTGTGACAATAAACGAGAGGTGCCGTTGTAATGTACATAGTGTGACAATAAACGAGAGGTGCAGTTGTAATGTACATAGTGTGACAAACGAGAGGTGCAGTCGTAATGTACATAGTGTGACAAACGAGAGGTGCAGTTGTAATGTACATAGTGTGACAATAAACGAGAGGTGCAGTTGTAATGTACATAGTGTGACAAACAAGAGGTGCAGTTGTAATGTACATAGTATGACAAACGAGAGGTGCAGTTGTAATGGACATAGTGTGACAAACGAGAGGTGCAGTTGTAATGTACATAGTGTGACAATAAACGAGAGGTGCAGTTGTAATGTATATAGTGTGACAATAAACGAGAGGTGCAGTTGTAATGTACATAGTGTGACAATAAACGAGAGGTGCAGTTGTAATGTACATAGTGTGACAAACGAGAGGTGCAGTTGTAATGTATATAGTGTGACAAACGAGAGGTGCAGTTGTAATGTATATAGTGTGACAATAAACGAGAGGTGCCGTTGTAATGTACATAGTGTGACAATAAACGAGAGGTGCAGTTGTAATGTACATAGTGTGACAATAAACGAGAGGTGCAGTTGTAATGTACAGAGTGTGACAATAAACGAGAGGTGCCGTTGTAATGTACATAGTGTGACAATAAACGAGAGGTGCAGTTGTAATGTACATAGTGTGACAAACGAGAGGTGCAGTTGTAATGTACATAGTGTGACAATAAACGAGAGGTGCAGTTGTAATGTACATAGTGTGACAAACGAGAGGTGCAGTTGTAATGTATATAGTGTGACAATAAACGAGAGGTGCAGTTGTAATGTACAGAGTGTGACAATAAACGAGAGGTGCCGTTGTAATGTACATAGTGTGACAATAAACGAGAGGTGCAGTTGTAATGTACATAGTGTGACAATAAACGAGAGGTGCAGTTGTAATGTACATAGTGTGACAAACGAGAGGTGCAGTTGTAATGTATATAGTGTGACAATAAACGAGAGGTGCAGTTGTAATGTACAGAGTGTGACAATAAACGAGAGGTGCCGTTGTAATGTACATAGTGTGACAATAAACGAGAGGTGCAGTTGTAATGTACATAGTGTGACAATAAACGAGAGGTGCAGTTGTAATGTACATAGTGTGACAAACGAGAGGTGCAGTTGTAATGTACATAGTGTGACAAACGAGAGGTGCAGTTGTAATGTACATAGTGTGACAATAAACGAGAGGTGCAGTTGTAATGTACATAGTGTGACAAACAAGAGGTGCAGTTGTAATGTACATAGTGTGACAAACGAGAGCTGCAGTTGTAATGTACATAGTGTGACAATAAACGAGAGGTGCAGTTGTAATGTATATAGTGTGACAATAAACGAGAGGTGCAGTTGTAATGTACATAGTGTGACAATAAACGAGAGGTGCAGTTGTAATGTACATAGTGTGACAAACAAGAGGTGCAGTTGTAATGTACATAGTGTGACAAACGAGAGGTGCAGTTGTAATGTACATAGTGTGACAAACGAGAGGTGCAGTTGTAATGTACATAGTGTGACAATAAACGAGAGGTGTAGTTGTAATGTATATAGTGTGACAATAAACGAGAGGTGCAGTTGTAATGTACATAGTGTGACAATAAACGAGAGGTGCAGTTGTAATGTACATAGTGTGACAAACAAGAGGTGCAGTTGTAATGTACATAGTATGACAAACGAGAGGTGCAGTTGTAATGTACATAGTGTGACAAACGAGAGGTGCAGTTGTAATGTACATAGTGTGACAATAAACGAGAGGTGCCGTTGTAATGTACATAGTGTGACAAACGAGAGGTGCAGCTGTAATGTACATAGTGTGACAATAAACGAGAGGTGCAGTTGTAATGTACATAGTGTGACAAACGAGAGGTGCAGTTGTAATGTACATAGTGTGACAAACGAGAGGTGCAGTTGTAATGTACATAGTGTGACAATAAACGAGAGGTGCAGTTGTAATGTACATAGTGTGACAAACAAGAGGTGCAGTTGTAATGTACATAGTGTGACAAACGAGAGCTGCAGTTGTAATGTACATAGTGTGACAATAAACGAGAGGTGCAGTTGTAATGTATATAGTGTGACAATAAACGAGAGGTGCAGTTGTAATGTACATAGTGTGACAATAAACGAGAGGTGCAGTTGTAATGTACATAGTGTGACAAACAAGAGGTGCAGTTGTAATGTACATAGTGTGACAAACGAGAGGTGCAGTTGTAATGTACATAGTGTGACAAACGAGAGGTGCAGTTGTAATGTACATAGTGTGACAATAAACGAGAGGTGTAGTTGTAATGTATATAGTGTGACAATAAACGAGAGGTGCAGTTGTAATGTACATAGTGTGACAATAAACGAGAGGTGCAGTTGTAATGTACATAGTGTGACAAACAAGAGGTGCAGTTGTAATGTACATAGTATGACAAACGAGAGGTGCAGTTGTAATGTACATAGTGTGACAAACGAGAGGTGCAGTTGTAATGTACATAGTGTGACAATAAACGAGAGGTGCAGTTGTAATGTACATAGTGTGACAATAAACGATAGGTGCCGTTGTAATGTATATAGTGTGACAAACGAGAGGTGCAGTTGTAATGTTCATAGTGTGATAAACGAGAGGTGCAGTTGTAATGTTCATAGTGTGACAAACGAGAGGTGCAGTTGTAATGTACATAGTGTGACAATAAACGAGAGGTGCAGTTGTAATGTACATAGTGTGACAATAAACGAGAGGTGCCGTTGTAATGTACATAGTGTGACAATAAACGAGATGTGCAGTTGTAATGTATATAGTGTGACAATAAACGAGAGGTGCAGTTGTAATGTACATAGTGTGACAATAAACGAGAGGTGCCGTTGTAATGTATATAGTGTGACAAACGAGAGGTGCAGTTGTAATGTACATAGTGTGACAAACGAGAGGTGCAGTTGTAATGTACATAGTGTGACAATAAACGAGAGGTGCCGTTGTAATGTACATAGTGTGACAAACGAGAGGTGCAGTTGTAATGTACATAGTGTGACAATAAACGAGAGGTGCAGTTGTAATGTACATAGTGTGACAAACGAGAGGTGCAGTTGTAATGTACATAGTGTGACAATAAACGAGAGGTGTAGTTGTAATGTATATAGTGTGACAATAAACGAGAGGTGCAGTTGTAATGTATATAGTGTGACAATAAACGAGAGGTGCAGTTGTAATGTACATAGTGTGACAATAAACGAGAGGTGCAGTTGTAATGTACATAGTGTGACAAACGAGAGGTGCAGTTGTAATGTACATAGTGTGACAAACGAGAGGTGCAGTTGTAATGTACATAGTGTGACAATAAACGAGAGGTGCAGTTGTAATGTACATAGTGTGACAAACAAGAGGTGCAGTTGTAATGTACATAGTATGACAAACGAGAGGTGCAGTTGTAATGTACATAGTGTGACAAACGAGAGGTGCAGTTGTAATGTACATAGTGTGACAATAAACGAGAGGTGCAGTTGTAATGTACATAGTGTGACAATAAACGATAGGTGCCGTTGTAATGTATATAGTGTGACAAACGAGAGGTGCAGTTGTAATGTTCATAGTGTGATAAACGAGAGGTGCAGTTGTAATGTTCATAGTGTGACAAACGAGAGGTGCAGTTGTAATGTACATAGTGTGACAATAAACGAGAGGTGCAGTTGTAATGTACATAGTGTGACAATAAACGAGAGGTGCCGTTGTAATGTACATAGTGTGACAAACGAGAGGTGCAGCTGTAATGTACATAGTGTGACAATAAACGAGAGGTGCAGTTGTAATGTACATAGTGTGACAAACGAGAGGTGCAGTTGTAATGTACATAGTGTGACAATAAACGAGAGGTGCAGTTGTAATGTATATAGTGTGACAATAAACGAGAGGTGCAGTTGTAATGTATATAGTGTGACAATAAACGAGAGGTGCAGTTGTAATGTACATAGTGTGACAATAAACGAGAGGTGCAGTTGTAATGTACATAGTGTGACAAACGAGAGGTGCAGTTGTAATGTACATAGTGTGACAAACGAGAGGTGCAGTTGTAATGTACATAGTGTGACAATAAACGAGAGGTGCAGTTGTAATGTACATAGTGTGACAAACAAGAGGTGCAGTTGTAATGTACATAGTATGACAAACGAGAGGTGCAGTTGTAATGTACATAGTGTGACAAACGAGAGGTGCAGTTGTAATGTACATAGTGTGACAATAAACGAGAGGTGCAGTTGTAATGTACATAGTGTGACAATAAACGATAGGTGCCGTTGTAATGTATATAGTGTGACAAACGAGAGGTGCAGTTGTAATGTTCATAGTGTGATAAACGAGAGGTGCAGTTGTAATGTTCATAGTGTGACAAACGAGAGGTGCAGTTGTAATGTACATAGTGTGACAATAAACGAGAGGTGCAGTTGTAATGTACATAGTGTGACAATAAACGAGAGGTGCAGTTGTAATGTACATAGTGTGACAATAAACGAGAGGTGCAGTTGTAATGTACATAGTGTGACAATAAACGAGAGGTGCAGTTGTAATGTATATAGTGTGACAATAAACGAGAGGTGCAGTTGTAATGTACATAGTGTGACAATAAACGAGAGGTGCCGTTGTAATGTATATAGTGTGACATACGAGAGGTGCAGTTGTAATGTACATAGTGTGACAAACGAGAGGTGCAGTTGTAATGTACATAGTGTGACAATAAACGAGAGGTGCCGTTGTAATGTACATAGTGTGACAAACGAGAGGTGCAGTTGTAATGTACATAGTGTGACAATAAACGAGAGGTGCAGTTGTAATGTACATAGTGTGACAAACGAGAGGTGCAGTTGTAATGTACATAGTGTGACAATAAACGAGAGGTGCAGTTGTAATGTATATAGTGTGACAATAAACGAGAGGTGCAGTTGTAATGTATATAGTGTGACAATAAACGAGAGGTGCCGTTGTAATGTACATAGTGTGACAATAAACGAGAGGTGCAGTTGTAATGTATATAGTGTGACAATAAACGAGAGGTGCAGTTGTAATGTACATAGTGTGACAAACGAGAGGTGCAGTTGTAATGTTCATAGTGTGACAATAAACGAGAGGTGCAGTTGTAATGTACATAGTGTGACAATAAACGAGAGGTGCAGTTGTAATGTATATAGTGTGACAATAAACGAGAGGTGCCGTTGTAATGTACATAGTGTGACAATAAACGAGAGGTGCAGTTGTAATGTATATAGTGTGACAATAAACGAGAGGTGCAGTTGTAATGTACATAGTGTGACAAACGAGAGGTGCAGTTGTAATGTTCATAGTGTGATAAACGAGAGGTGCAGTTGTAATGTATATAGTGTGTCAATAAACGAGAGGTGCAGTTGTAATGTACATAGTGTGACAAACGAGAGGTGCCGTTGTAATGTACATAGTGTGACAAACGAGAGGTGCAGTTGTAATGTACATAGTGTGACAAACGAGAGGTGCAGTTGTAATGTACATAGTGTGACAAACGAGAGGTGCAGTTGTAATGTACATAGTGTGACAATAAACGAGAGGTGCAGTTGTAATGTACATAGTGTGACAATAAACGAGAGGTGCAGTTGTAATGTACATAGTGTGACAATAAACGAGAGGTGCCGTTGTAATGTACATAGTGTGACAAACGAGAGGTGCAGTTGTAATGTACATAGTGTGACAAACGAGAGGTGCAGTTGTAATGTACATAGTGTGACAATAAACGAGAGGTGCAGTTGTAATGTACATAGTGTGACAATAAACGAGAGGTGCAGTTGTAATGTACATAGTGTGACAAATGAGAGGTGCAGTTGTAATGTACATAGTGTGACAAACGAGAGGTGCAGTTGTAATGTACATAGTGTGACAATAAACGAGAGGTGCAGTTGTAATGTACATAGTGTGACAAACGAGAGGTGCAGTTGTAATGTACATAGTGTGACAAACGAGAGGTGCAGTTGTAATGTACATAGTGTGACAATAAACGAGAGGTGCAGTTGTAATGTACATAGTGTGACAATAAACGAGAGGTGCAGTTGTAATGTACATAGTGTGACAAATGAGAGGTGCAGTTGTAATGTACATAGTGTGACAAACGAGAGGTGCCGTTGTAATGTACATAGTGTGATAAAAATATAATTAAAATGACATGGAGGATATGTAACTTAACACTGCCTGTCCAATACAAGTGGATTAGATAGGTTAGATTGGGTGCTAAGTTACATTTCACCCACTTATTTCCTTTATAACTTTTATATAAAATAACTTTGTTTGAAAAAAATTTAGACAAAATAATCATTAAAAATGACAGTAAAAGCAAATAAAATGCGTCGCATCAAAAGTGGAATACTATTTGTACCCGAAATGTAAAATAATAACACCAATGAATCATATAGGAAAAGGTACACCAATTATATTGGGTGGGGGGAGGGCTCTTGACCCAATCAAACATCATGCAACGATAGTGTGACAACGTGCAACTGACTCTAGTGTTTTGTTTTGGTTACAGAAGTATAACATAGCTTTACGCCTTACCTCCCGTTATTGATAATAAACATTAAATTAGCCCAGAGATGAGAGTCCCCCCCCCCCCCCCCCCCCCTTCTCTCTCATATACATTAAAATTATACTAAAATATAAATACTTAAATATATAATTGTACTTGTCTTGTACACCTACAGTACTGGACTACGTAGTAATTCGACGACCAACACACTTACAGTAGTAAATCTATAAAATATTTGAATACAATACGAATAAACGCAGAAGATGCAAATTTAATTCAATAACGTAACAGTTAGTGGAGTGGTGAACTAAAATATAGTAAATTCTTACGCGTCGAATACATAAAATCACAATTTGGGTTGGTTCCCGTTTAATTAATTTATTTATATCTCTCTCAATATGATTGATTTATTAAAGGTTCACTTTGTAATGAATAACAAACGCAGGTAATGCTTGTTGCCATCTACGGACTGTGTGTTGTTCATAGAATTCCACTTCATCAAATGTTTCGACAATTTCTCCACTAAAAACCGAGTCGAATTCCCCTTCGTTATCATGATTATGGACCTGCTGTGCCCCTAACAATACCTTGCTCAACAAGATCTGGTGACCACCTTCTTTAGTTAGCTGTACTCCTCCAATACCAGTGGTGTAGACTCTAAAAAAATTTAGCCCTGTATTCATACGCTTATCATCAGAATAACTCTTATTATTACTTCTCGACTTAAACCCACCACTTGCAATTCTATTAATATCTTCGGCCGTCAAACCACTAAACATATTCTGTGGTTCTGTGTAAGGGTCCACTAGTTCCATCCTCAATTCTAGCCACTTTTTCATCAATCCGGGATTAACAATTACTTCGATTTTAGTTACATTAGGACGTTGGATACCTGCAGGCTTCATAAAGTTACAAAATAATTGCTCGACAAGTTTATACTCCTTATCATCTTTGCTCAATGGGCTCCTTGATAATTTTCCTTTTTTAATTTCTTTAATTTGATATTTTATTTTACGAAAAAGTTCCTGTTTGTCATCAAGAATATCACGTTCATCCTCTTTTAGGCAATTGCTACATTTTCGTCCACAACTTTGTCCGCACTGAAGCCCGCACTGGTGACCACAAAGTAAAGATTCTCTTTCACAAGGAGACTGACATAAAATAATGTGTTCATCTTGCCAACATTCCTTCACAACGGAATGCTTACAATTTGCTAAGGTTATGTTCACCTCCTTATAGCATTTAATATCGATTTCGCTTTCATAGCAAAGCTTTGTAACTTTGTGGCCACACTTAAGTAGAATTTCAACATCATGTTCGCAGTAGAAATGGTCATGGACTTCACCGCATTTATATGGGCATTTGTGTTCATTGCAGCCATCCAATAATTTTTCACAAGGTAATTCACATTCCAGTTTGCCATCGCCTTTGTAACATGGTTGTAAGGTACTATGATCGCAATCCGCAAAATCAAAACGGACCTCCGTTTCGCATCTGTTATTTATATGTAAGTGATACGGCTTGCAGGTTTTTGTGCAGGTCTTGTGTTCACAATCAAGCATTTTGCCACACACAGAACTACAATATACTGAAGATGGACTTGGGACCTCTTTCGCACTTTTAGCTTTTACAACAACATTATGAACGGGACAGCATAGAGTGATAGTTTGAGAAACACAATCTTCAGCACGCATTTTTGAAATGAGGGTCTCCCAATTCTCATTAGACATAAATGTATTGACATTTCCAATGAAGTAAAGACCACATCGTGCTCGCGATTGGGCAACACACCTTCGATTCAATTGTTGTAGAAACCCAATTTGGTTATTCTCATTGCTTCTAACCAGAGACACAATCACTACATCATTTTCATCTCCCTGATACCCATCAATGGTACTAATGTTCACCTCCACCTTATCATATGTGCGGAATACTTTCCTCTGTGGTTCGGTTGTAGATGAATCATCTTCAGATTCAGAATCGGAATCATATTGATCTTCATAAATAACTATTTTCGAAACAAGTTTTAAGTGAGGATATAATTTGTGTTCCTTCTTTATAAGTTTGAGAATTAGAACAGTTTGACCTTTATAAGCTGCTAGAACTGTAACAGATTGTGGTGAATAACCATTATAAATAAAGAATAATACCAAAGCTACTACACGTTGTGCTTCATGTAAATTATCATAACTCATATTTGGTAATTGTTGCTCAATCTCGTTGTGTGACCAGAAATACATAGGTTTCTTAATAATAGTTGGTGGTTCAATTTGAGACACACGGTCAAGATTAGATTGAAGCTCTGGATATATATCCTTCAACAATTCTGCAAATTGAGGCAACATTCTATTTTGATATTTCAATACAACATGAGGCATTTTATTATTGATTAGTCGTTCCATCATTGAGCAGTCAAGGCCGTAGGAAAGCAAGTCCTTGTATTTTGGGGTGGGTTTCAGTTGTTTATGGTCACCAATAAGTATTAGATGCTTCACCCATGGTCCAAGAGCTGCAAGAAGTTGAGGTTCTGTTACTTCAGCTGCCTCCTCAACCACAACCACTTCAGGTTTTATCCTTCTCAATACTTCAGAGTAAATACTAGAGCCAGTGACTGTCATTCCTATTACCATCGTATTCTTCAACACTGCTACTTGATTGGCTACAGTTGATTCATTTTTCAAACACTTGATTTCTTTCATTAATTTGAATAAATTGAGGCATTTGGCCTTTATAGAATTAATACGCTTCCATATTAAAAATTGCAGAAACCAGATACGTTCTACTTGACTTAATTCATTTAAATCTTGAACTGCAGTCCACATATTCTCAGGACAAGTTTTAAGACGATTTCCGCATTCTTGAATATAAACCATAGCTACATCATCCATCCGTAATATATCATCGGTGTTCTCAATCTTTAAAATGCGTTTTAAAGACAAGTTATCCTTTTTCTTACCAAGATATTGTGATCTATCTTTTTCCATTTGGTGAATATCTCCTTCATCCTCTTCAATAAAATCAGCCACTTGAAATTTACCTGTGGATCTCATATCGAAATATGTAAGTTGTTTAACAAAGAGCAAAATAAGTTCTTTACTTGGGCACCAATTAATTAAGTCATTTATTGTGGGATCAACAAGTTTCGGCTTCACCCGCAGACTAAGCTTTTGGTCTGTAGTAAGTTCTTGCCACATATCATTGCATGTTAAAACTTTGGCGCGTTCTAATTCAACAAAGGCAATTTCAATTTCTTCGATTATCTCTTTAGTGTTAATATTATTATGCTTCCCTTTCATTTGTTCAAAGAGCAAATGTTCCACAGGAAATGTGTCTAGAAATCCACCCCCTATTCGGGAAACAGAATCTGTTACATTCTCAATTATATCTTGCAGGAAGTCATCCAAAACTCGATTTTTATATGACAATAACAGTATTTTGTTATTCATTAATATGTCCGAATGGTAGAGTAATTGTATTATAGCCACGCCAACAAACGATTTCCCCGTTCCTGGGGGACCTTGGATAATTGAAACTCTATTTGAGAAACAGTGACGAATAGCTTCTTTTTGACTGTCATCTAAACCCTCATAGATAGCCTTACATACTTCATTGCGATACAGTATTTCTGATAACTTGGTTTCTTCTACTTTATAGATATTGTCAGTAATATTAGTGACATCCCTATTCAAAAACTCACAAGTGTAATTATCTGGTAGTTCTTCCACAGGGTCTTCTAATTCCAAAACATTACTCTGGCTTTCAAAGGTTGAATATTCGTTCGATTTAATATAGTCCAGACTAATTGTGTTTGAAGATTTACAATGGATAAACTCCTCATTAAATGGAATGCATTGTAAGCCATATGTTCTTAACGTCTCCAGAATTGGCTCACATGCAAGAAAGAATGCTGGTGACTCTATCATTGCGATTGGATTTTTACAATTGACCATTTCCATAATTGATTCAAACTCCAGTTGATAGTTGTTGTTTCCAGAAAACATTTCCACAAGTATAATATTGTACTTCTGTAAAAGTTTCAAACTTCTATGCGAGACTGTGGCCCACAATGTTTTCTTAAAATCCAATGATGGAGAAAGAGCCACAAGGTTACCAAACATAAGACTAGAATGATTTTTCCAGTCTTGAATTACTGGATGTGGAGCAAGTTTCAAGGCTACAGATACATTACAGCGTTTTTTGTCAAAGTAAAACCCATATACATAACAATTGAACATAAATTTGATATTATTATAATATTCAGCATTATTATTTGTATTACCACTTTTATAGGCAACAATACATGATTGAAAAGAGCCAAATGTTTCAGCCCTTTGCAGTCGAAAATATAAATCAATGTACTCAGATGCAGCTCTGTATGGTTTTTTCTGTTGAACCCTTTTCAAGCCTTTTACATACCCATGTTCTAATTCACTGGTATGAGGCAATATTGGCAATTCGTTCCATAACATCTCACTTATATCTTTTGGACCATGGCATTGAGAAATTACATCGATAACTTTTACCATAAAGTTATACCAAAAATTAGGATCTTGAGAGTTCTTCCTTGCTTTGTTAATGCAGTCAACTATAAGACTAGACTTTGTAGGACAATATTGAACTATTAACAGCAGAAACACTAATGTATTGCAATTAGCATCACCATTATTTGTATCCCATAACAAGTATTCTTGAAATGATAAATTATATTTCAAAAACTTATCATTTGCAAGAATAGTAGACACATTCTCCATGTACTTCACATTTTTCCATGAGCTATTGTTGTTGAGTGCTAAAAATACAGTGATTATATCCTTAACATAATCTGTAGTCATATCTTGGATTTTTATAAGTGATTTCCAAACACCAGGGCACTTTATCAATTCCACAAAATCCACGGTACTTGACCTTACATTGCTTTCATCAAGTACTTTATGTTTGGTATTATGTAAATATTTTTCCCAAAACGCATGATCTCTATTTTGGAATTCTATAACCTTCGCACTCAAAGCTTTATCACCGATAACTTGTGTTTCTATAGTATCACCACATTGTACCGGGATCCCACCAGATGATATTGTTGATTTCAAAACCGAGACAGATCTTGCATCAGATTGTAATGATCTCAATATACATTTGCGATAACCCATGTCCACAACCGTGCCTGATATAATTTCTAGATCTGAAAACATTTCAGTGGCTGTGTTTTCGGGATGTAAATCCAAGGAAAGATATTCGCCGAAGAAGGTTTTTGGAGGCCATTGTGTGGAATTGGTTGTGTTGAGAATATTAGGAGATTCATTTAGTTTTTTATCAAATTTTGGCTTCGGTTGTTTCCTTACAACATGTGACATTGGCAACTTGTTTTTGCTTTTTCCAGAGCAAGTAAGTCCGAGCGGTGGAAATTCATCAAGGCTGATATCGTTATTTATGTCATGCAGAAATTCACTGGAAAACGATGAATTTCTTTGTGGTTTATGTTCTTCCAATAATGAACTCGCGTCCCATTCTCCAATTGCTGTCGCATCCTCATCCAAACCAGCATCATTCTGTAGGGATTCACTTCCACCTACAGCCCCAGTAACAGTATCATAGTCAGTATGATTGACATCTCCCAATGGTGTAGGCATTATATCCAATGCTATACCCCGGAGACCTGGTGGAGGTTTAGTGAGGGGTTCCGTCGAGGAATCATCTGATACATTTTGTTTCGCATTGTTGGGTGGTGGTCGAAGAAAAATATTTTTTCGTTTGTCCATTTTAAAGGTTATACTAATATAATATATAATATCTGAATATAAAATAATATAATATAATATAATTTAAAAGTTTATTGTGTGTTTCAAACTGTCTATGTGAATAAGAAACAGCACTTACTTTAAATCCATTACAGACTGACAGTGTACATGTATTATTTGTATATGCTAACAAATTAAATATACTAAAATATGATATTATGTACTTTAGTCAAAACAAGTTTACCAACTACTGTACACTGTTAAATACGCCCGTGACAGGCGTTTTTTATAATTTTATTTGGTAAACGACCCATGGCCTGAACATGTTTTAATGACTACAATAGCCTACATACACATACATACTGTACATGCATAAAGGCCCCCACCCCCACATACCACATATATATATATTGCCAGATGACGGTGGGCTTTTCAACACAATCAAAATTCAACACTCTCCCATTGTGAAATCGAAGCAAATACACAGCTGATTAAAAATAAAAAATAAAATACCAAAAATTAAACTGTAGCCAGTTCTACAGTATTAACTTTCGCTTATTGTTTTGGATAGAATAATGTGCTACTGTTGACTGCCCCTTTCTCTTAATATTAATACTTTATCATAACGACGGTATAATAATTCTCCAAGATGGGTTTCACCTCCCTCCTCCTCGTGGGTGAGCCACAATTTTTATTTTTGCTTTCAATCTTTAGCTACAAGCGTTTAAAAAAGGTGTCTCCGTCAAAATTGCACCAGTTACACTGCAGTTATTCTTCAACCTCATCTATTTTTCAAGGAAATTTAGATCGTGTTAATATTTGAAATCCTTGCATGGCCAGCTTTCCGTGACTGCATAAGTACCAACAAATCACTATAAGGTTGAAGAATAACTGCAGTGTAACTGGTGCAATTTTGACGGAGACACCTTTTTTAAACGCTTGTATCTAAAGAATGAAAGCGAAAACAAAAATTCTGGCTCACCCACGGAGGACGAGGGAGGTGAAAATATCTCTGTTTAAAAAAATTGTCGCCAAAAGAAATTACAGCAAAACCATCCTGTAAATAGGGTAGGTGCACGAAAAAATTGTTGGTATAGTATATATGTGGCTGTAGAAACAATAAATTGAATAAGGGCAAGGGTTAACAAGGCTCCCTGAATCGAGTGACGGGGATGTTATTTGTAAAAACACGTACAAACGGTCGAAATGACGGGTTTACATGTTTAAGTAAGAGTTGGTTGCCAGAAAAGTAGATCCGGTATGACCTCGTCTTTACTTCGCCAGTCTTAATCTGTTTACGGAGGGTGGTTGATACAGGTGGTATTGTACCATAAAGCTCGGCGTTTGTCATGTGTTGTCTCCAGCTGATGTTTAGGGCTGCCCTTAGTAGTCTTGTGTAGCAACCATCAATTCGTTGTTCAAGTGATTTAGTCAGTGTCCAGGTCTCACCCCCGTATAAAAATAAACTTTCCACTGTGGCTCGGAAGAACTTAGTCTTAGTGCCTGGATAGTGGATAGGTCTGATTTCCAGATGGCATCCATTTTTTATAGAACTACCCAAGCCTTTGCTTTCCTAACTTCTACTGTATGTCCTTTTTGCTACTCTCTATCCATGATCCAAGGTACTGGAAGTCATCGACCTTCCTTAGTTGATTATTATCAATGGTTGTCAAGTTTTTATCAACATTAAAAGTCATAAATTCGGTCTTGGTAGCATTTATATGCAATCCAACCTCCTTAGCAGCCCTCTCCACTTTATTTAGTAGAAGCTGTGTATCTGCTAGGGTATTAGAGAGCAGGGCGATGCCATCCGCAAAGTCGGTGTATGTGACTGTAGTTGCCGGATATCTACTACTTCTGCGTTCTTGAAGAGTGAATCACAGATCTTCACCCTTTGTGGCCATCCTCATTGCGTAATACAGTTCAATTACAAATAGTAATGATGCTAATGTGTAATGTGTCACCTTGCAGTATGTAAACCCTATATAAAAGTTCCCTATGAAATACCAAGACAATAGATTAGCCGTAACGTGACTTTCCGTAGCGCGACAGTAGCCGTACCGCCACTGCGCGGGTCAGCGTCCCCACAACGACAAAGCTAGTGGTCTACTTGTATATCTTTCAAGTCTTTCGGATTACAAACAAAGAAATGGGATATGTTTTCACTTTCAAATATTTTGCCCTCTAGCGGCGCAGACAGGAAGGGGGGGGGGGGGGGGGGGGGGTGAACTGGACGCAATAAAAATTCATCCCTCACCAGGGGAAATTGGTCGCAAATAACATTTGATTACTTTCAAAAATAAAACTGTAACCTGTTCTATTGTGTTTAATTTATTGTTTTGGTTAAAAATAACGTGCCCCTGTAACCTGCTCCTTTCCCTAAATTGAGATTCTTATGAATTCTTTAGGTATTCTTTATCTTTACATGGGATAAACTACAAAGCGAAATAGAAAGCAGAAAGCCGGGTTATAGCAGTAGGCCTATAGTATACCGTACTTAAATTCGTATTAAATAATACTGTATTCATACCGGCAGATGATTGCGAATGATATATAAAGTATTTTCGTTGGATGACTGCGTGCCAATAAGTACTTTGCAAGAATAGTTTTCATCAAGAATTGTAACATTACTGAACGGGATATTATGCTATTCCTATAAAACCTTTGCTATAAAAAGTGTAATAGAGCTTCATAAACTCTTTGTTCGAAAAATATGGCACTGGTCGTTTTTTTCAAAAATTCTATAAATTGTGAGGCATTTATATGTAAATTAGCTCATGTTTAAAGATCTGTAGTACCACCTGCACCTTTGGTAAAAGGGACCTATGTAGATATGTAGGCTATCTTCTATGAAAACTTTAAAACAATTTTATTAGCACAAAATTATTGTTTTTGAAAAATTTATGGGGGATTTAGTATGTCTGGGCTATATTTTGGTAATCTAATATTTTGTGATAGACAAAGTGTAGCAGTTACACAATCGGTTCTAGAATATCCAAATGGTCATGTTTTACAAAACCAACGATAGTAGTCCTAAAGCTGCTGAACATTTTGGTATATGTTTGATGGCAATTGAGTATAAAATAAAATAGTAGTAGGGAATTTAGTGATGAAAAATGTCAAAATTGACAAACTGATAAAAAGATTTTTTATACAGAGAGTCATAAATATCAGCAATATATTATGTTGTTGAAAAGAGCAGTTTTGAGGTAAAAAAATAATTCAATCTTGAAAACCGATATCACCTTATAAAGCCCTTCTATCAAACTACAAAAAATTGTGTAAAATTTCGAAAATTTCATTTCTGTGGGGGTTATAGTTGGCCCCCTTAAGGCTGATTGGCCCCTGTAAATTTACTAAAATTCAATTATGCTGTCCGAGAGTTTTAGGTTTTGCAGGAATTGCACCTAAAATGCCATCGAATGCAAAATTCAATACACGAGGGCAGAACATCTGAATTTCGGTTAAATTAATGTACAGTAGTGACAAGAAGTTACTTCTGACACGTTTTTTTTCCATCAACAACTATTTTATCTACAACTAATTTATGTGGTTGTTCTGATAGTTTAAGAGCATAACGACAAATACTGTAATTAAAATTAAATTGCAATTAAAGTAAATGCAATTAAATTCTCAATGGTTCATAATTAGCACTTTAAAGTTTTACTGCCCATGTTATATTATTTCCCTGCCATCAGGTCTCGAACTAATAACACAACACCTGTCGGTCGACTGAGCTAGAATTTTGCACTTTCTATCACAAATTTAGGGATGCAAAGTAGTCGAAAGATGCACTTTCTTGCTTTTTTTCTACAAATTTTAGAAAATATTTTTTTCACAGGATTGACTCGTTGAGAAAAAATGGCCCGTATTTTCGGCTGACACTAAGGCACGTACGTGCCTTATATGCCTTAACCCTATTCCACTGGGGTGTTTTGACCATTAGCACCACGGGGGGGGGGGGGGGGGATTCGGCCACCCACTATATTTTTGTAATCGTCCAATGAAATCCTACAAAATTTGGGCTGTTGGTGAAACAACTATAGATGAACACTACCAAACCTTAAAAAGTTAAAATTTCATAAGCAGAGAATCATAATTTTGATGAAAAATAAAAGTAGTCCCAGGACAAAATTACAAAATTTTTCGTTTTCTAAAAACTAATAGTGTGGCAGTGTTGGCTAGATTTAGTAGGTTTTTCAAGACGCTGAATCGAATGTGATTATATTCCATTTCCAAAAATTGAAGTGGATGCTATTTTTCGTGCACCTAAGAAGTGGGCGTGGCACTTCAAATTTTGAAAAATTAGATATTCAGAAAATGCCCCTAATTTATTATTTCAACGCATCTTTATAGGTTTTCTGGGCCGCTGAATCGATTGAAAGTAATATAGAAGCCTGAAGACTTAGTGGTTCGCCATTTTTGTGCACCAAAATTAGGGCGTGGCACTTCAAATTTTGAAAAATACGAGATTCGGAAAATAAACCAAAATTGAAATTGTAACGCATTTATATAGGTTTTCTAGACCGCTGAATCGATTGAAAGTAATATAGAAGCCTGAAGACTTAGAGGTTAGCCATTTTTTGAAATCAAAACTTTAGTGTTTTTTCCGAATAAAGTAATTTTGAAAATTTGAAGTGCCACGCCCTAATTTTGGTGCACCGAAAATTACGTACACCAAGGATTTGAGGCTTCTATATTACTTTCAATCGATTCAGCGCTCCAGAAAACCTATAAAAATGCTTTGAAATCAAAACTTTAGTGTATTTTCCGAATCTCGTATTTTTCAAAATTTGAAGTGCCACGCCCTAATTTTGGTGCACCAAAAATGGCGAACCACTAAGTCTTCAGGCTTCTATATTACTTTCAATCGATTCAGCGCTCCAGAAAACCAATAAAAATGCTTCGAAATCAAAACTTTAGTAAATTTTCCGAATAAAGTAATTTTGAAATTTTAAAGTGCCACGCCCTAATTTTGGTGCTCCAAAAATGACGTACCACTACACTTACATACTTGTATAGAGCATTAGAGTGATCCAAACCAATAAAAATAAATAAAAATAGCCCAAACATAAATAATTACTAAATCACGAATGACTTTGTAAAAGTCGAAAATTTCAAAAAATTTGGTGCTGGAGACCAAATTTTGAGGTGGCACCCACATCGAAAAGTAGAAATCCAATTGCAACGTGGTTTTTTGCAAAAGATGCGGCATTAAATTTGGCTAATTCTCAATAAAAATTGGGCCGGTACGTAATGTGGTTGCATAGTTACAGCAACTAAAAACTAGGAAGGGGCCGATTCGGCCCCCCCAGTGGTAATAGGGTTAAGGTTAATCCGGCACTGGTGTACGATTTAATAACAGGAAAAAGGAAAACTGCTAATTATTGAATACTTCACATGTGCCACACAAACTACCGGTATATTAAAGTTCAAATTCAGTACAAATGTGCAATTATTTTATCCGGTAATATGTTAATATTAAATAATTAACAATTTCAAAATCAAAATCAAATGGAATGACAGGCACCGCACCAGTAAGTTGATTATGTAGGCCTGGGCCTGACTGTGTGGTTTGATTGGATAATGGATAAGGTATAAAAACATTTTATAGCCATTCAGGGCGAGTTGCCAGCACTAACAGGGTTCAGCTGTCAACTGCCTGGCAATTCTTATCAATGAGACAATGACATGACGCAATACTTATTTATATTCTTATTCATTGACAATTAGTTTTCACTTTGTAATTTCCATATAATTTCTCTCGTTAGGAAAGCAATAATACAGAATAATAATAATAAATAAGTTACATAGCACCTTACTGCTCACCGAGCGGCACTATTGCGCAAGTTAAATGATCGAAAGCGGAACCTTTTGGTATTTTCCGTGCGCGTTTTCAACGGCGATACTGTATTTACGCTAAACGTTTTAGTGCAGACCAATCTCGGAAGATATGTGACGAACACGATATTGACGACCTCCTTAAGGTACCGCTACCGGCACCAAACACTGGAGGACCACACGTAGATCCCGCCCACTCGGAAAGTCGACCAAAGTCGGGAAATAAAAACACTACCAACCGCGTTCCCGGTCGGTATCCCGATGACCGCCGAAACGGTGTCTCTACCCTTTTTCCTTGTAAATTTAACTTGATTATTTTTTTTAATATTTGATTCCATTCATCTGACGAGAAGGATGTACATTAATTACGTGCTGATTCAAAGATTTAATTTGACTTTAAGAAAGTCATATTATTTTTTTTTGTATAGGGGCCGGCAAATAGTTGTGTTATTGTGTTGCAATTAAGCACAACGTGAGCATTTTATTTAGTAAGTTTCGTAAAATTCGCGTATTTTTATTTCCGTGTTATACACCCCCCCCCCCCCCCCCCCCCCCTCACCCCACCTCTCCATGGACTTAGCCAGCCATCCTACATGTGATTTCTGCTTTACGGCATTTTCAATTTCAGAACTAAGATTTACCTGCAATATCTGTAAGAAACTCTACCACTTAACATGCGGGACCCATCTAGATTCTACTGTACCCTTTGCAATCTTGAAACGTTTCCCTTTTCTTCAGTTCCAGACAATGACACTGACATATTTTACAATCGCAATGACGACTGTCTTCTACCAGATAATCATACTGATACAAACGCCACTTTTCAACACGTAGACCCTGACCAAAATCTAAACTCAAACAATACGGATGGTAAATATTTCTCTGAACAAAAATTTAATAACATTCCAAACAATAACTCATCATTCTCTCTCAGTATTCCACCTAAACTGTAGGAGCTTAAATAAAAACCTTAATGCAACGACTGCCTACCTTGACTTACTAAACAAACAGTTTGACGTACTTACTTTTACGGAAACCTTTCTAACTGATGATACTGACCTTACCACGGTAAACATAACAGGATACTCACAGCCGACAGTAACTAACCGACAATACGGGAAGCGGGACCGGGGTGGGACGGCTATTTACATCAAACACGGACTAGACTTCACCCAACTTCATAACATTAAAATCGAACACTGTGAATCTTCCTGGGTTAGAATTTCTCGATCAAAAAATAAAAAAAATAAAAAACCTTTAATAATAGGCACTATATACCGCCCTGATTCCTGTGACTTCAGCAGTTTCCTTGAAAATCTTAATACTGTAATACTCTCTTCAACTTATCTAATCAAAATGTCGACATCATTTTAACAGGAGATTTTAATATAGACCTACTAAAAAATACGAATAACTCTTCTCATTATTTGCAAACACTAGAATCAAACTCTTTTGAACAACTCATTAAGGTACCAACTAGAATCACCCCACATTCCAAAACTCTTATTGACCATATAGCAACTAATATACATGATCGAATGTTAACACCGGGAGTATTTTTAACGGAAGTAGGAATCCAAAATTATACATGTTTTTTCAACCAACCAGACAGACTCTACGTCTTTGACTACTCCAAATTTAACAAAGAAAATTTCTTAAAAGATTTACAAAATCCAAATGCCTGGACGTACAAAAATAAGAGTATTACCGCTGAAAATAAATTTAATGAATTCTATAAAAATTTTGAGAAAATTGCAAACACCCACCTTCCAAAAAAAGAATTAAAAATAAAGAAATACCCAAAAAACCATGGATGACTAATGGCCTAATAAAATCAACATTAATTAAAAACAAAATGTTTGCGGCGATATCAAAAAGTATGACGGATGATAAACTAGATGAATACAAAAAATATCGTAATAAACTTACTAAACTCTTAAGAGTAGCTGAAAATTTATACTTTAAAAAACAATTCGAAAAAAATAAAAATAATACACGGAAAACATGGCAAACGATAAATACGGCTTAAAAAAAAACAAAAATAAAATCATCACCAAAAAAAATTACTGTATCTAAAAATGGAAACGAGATTGAAATTACGGACCCAGAGGAGATTTGCAGTGTTTTTAACAACCATTTTGCGATATTGGTCCGCGACTAGCTCAAAGCATACCAACTTCAAACAGAAACCCCACACGCTTTATTAATCACCGTAAACCGAACTCCTTCAGTCTCATTGAAACTTCTAACACAGAAACTATTTATAACATTCTGGATCTCAACAACTCCTGCTCTACAAACGACAGTTTCCCTATAAAAATAGTAAAGTTAGCTGCATATGACATCGCCCCTCACCTCACTTACTTAATTAATCTTTCCATCAAAAACGGTTTTTTCCCTTCTAATCTTAAGCAAGCAAAAATTACCCCTATCTTTAAGTCTGGCGACCCTACTGATAAAAATAACTACAGGCCAATCTCAATACTACCGCTATTTAGTAAACTATTTGAACGCGTCATAAATTCACAATTACTATCTTATTTGAACAAATACTCCATATTATCTGACTGCCAATACGGATTCCGAACGCACTCTACAACCACAGACGCCATACTCACAGTTACTGAAAGATTACAACAAATATTAGACTCCAAAGAATCAGCATGCCTAATTTCATTAGATCTTAAAAAGGCCTTCGACACTCTACAACATAAAATACTTCTCAATAAGCTAGAATGCTACGGTATACGGGGTACCCCCCACAAATTAATAACCAGCTTCTTAAACAACCGCACACACTCCGTTACTATAGGCAACACCCAATCAGAACCAATACAGGCTCCCTGTGGAACCCCACAGGGAGCAATACTAAGTGCCACCTTATTCCTACTTTACATTAACGACTTACCCAACTGTACAACACTACTAGCAACCCTATTCGCAGACGACACTAACCTACTTCACAGCCATCAAGACCCGACGATACTGACTGACACTGTTAACACTGAACTGCAAAATATTGAACATTGGCTTACTGACAACCAACTCTCTCTAAATCTAAATGTACTAAAAAAAATTTCAAAATCTATAGGTATTTTCTTTAAATTACGACACACCCTACCGTTAAATATTCTAAAATTACTTTACTATGCACTGATCCAACCATATATTACGTACGGAATAGTGATCTGGGGAACTGCTAAACATGTTCACATTAACCCGATTAAAATTAAAATAAACAAATTAATTAGAGCAATTACCTTCAGTCACTACCGGAAACATGCGGCACCACTATACAAACAATTAAATATACTACCTATAGACAAACTACACAATACTTGAAACATCCAAATTAATGTGGGAAATACAAATAACAAAAAACGATCTTTTATCACTTCATTGTTCCTGCAAACATCCGCTTTACATACCTATAATACACGGCACGCCAAAACTTCTGCATACCACGGACCCGACTATCTCTAACACAAAATTCACTAAAATATCACGGTGCCATTGTCTGGAACGCACTAGACACCGACTTAAAAACAAAGCAAATCTAAAAAAAACACTAGGTAAGAAACTAAAAAACAAATTAGTTAACGATCTTCAGTAAAAACAACAACATGTACCCTAATATGTATAAATACAAGCAAAAACCAAACACTACTTCCCGAATAATAAGGACAAAAACCAAACACTACTTCCCGAATAATAAAGACAAAAACCAAACACTACTTCCCGAATAATAAGGACAAAAACCAAACACTACTTCCCGAATAATAAGGACAAAAACCAAACACTACTTCCGAATAATAAAGACAAAAACCAAACACTACTTCCCGAATAATAAAGACAAAAACCAAACACTACTTCCCGAATAATAAAGACAAAAACCAAACCACTCTGTTTCCTAAAGGAATGCCTGTTCATAACCATGGGTGATCTTCCACAGTAAACCCTTCCACTCTGTTTCCCAAGTTGCCTTGGTTCCCATTTATCGACCACTGAAGGATGAAAGCCGGGGTTGGGCTAGGCTGCAGCATTTAAAGCACTGTGCCCAAACAGTGCTGCCCCATCTAGGGATCGAACCCGGGCTCCCTAATCGGAAGCACAGTAATGTCACCACTAGACCAAGCTGCAATATTTACATACCTATAATAATCGATCAACGGCACGCCAAAACTTCTGCATACCACGGACCCGACTATCTCTATCACAAAATTCACTAAAATATCACGGTGCCATTGTCTGGAACGCACTAGACACCGACTTAAAACAATTAACAAGGCAAATCTATAAAAACACTAGGTAAGAAACTAAAAAACAAATTAGTTAACGATCTTCAGTAAAAACAACAACATGTACCCTAATATGTATAAATACAAGCAAAAACCAAACACTACTTCCCGAATAATAAGGACAAAAACCAAACACTACTTCCCGAATAATAAGGACAAAAACCAAACACTACTTCCCGAATAATAAGGACAAAAACCAAACACTACTTCCCGAACAATAAGGACAAAAACCAAACACTACTTCCCGAATAATAAGGACAAAAACCAAACACTACTTCCCGAACAATAAGGACAAAAACCAAACACTACTTCCCGAATAATAAGGACAAAAACCAAACACTACTTCCCGAATAATAAGGACAAAAACCAAACACTACTTCCCGAACAATAAGGACAAAAACCAAACACTACTTCCCGAATAATAAGGACAAAAACCAAACACTACTTCCCGAATAATAAGGACAAAAACCAAACACTACTTCCCGAATAATAAGGACAAAAACCAAACACTACTTCCCGAATAATAAGGACAAAAACCAAACACTACTTCCCGAACAATAAGGACAAAAAACATTTATTTTTTACGGCAGATATCGAAGGTAAATTTTAGAATACACATGGGCTATGAATGATGCGTATTGACTATTAATATTTGCTGGCTGCGCCTCAAAGTCCCTCGACTTTTTTTTTATAATTAACATGCACCAACTGTAAGAAGTACTGTAAATAAACTATAATTTTAATTATTTTACTAATTTATCCTGAATACCATTATCCGTAATTTTATTACAATAGTACATACGCTTATTAGCGTACTTTGCCAGATATGTGTTCATTTTATTTTAATCCACTGTACAGTGTACATGTGCAAAAAATAATATTTTATTGTTATTCTGGCGATATTAATGACATACAGTAACATAACATACAGCTAGTCATTATTCATTCAGACATACCGTATCTGTAGCATAGACGTATACCGGACCACAGTACAGTATGAAGTAAAGTAGAACGTAGTACATAAATACAAGGAATAGGCCTACTGAAGTTGAAGTAGTCTTTAATATTCTTTCTATAATTCATATTGTAACATTTGAGTAATTTCAAGAAATGTACACTTTACTTGACAACAAAAATTTACATGCAGTGTTTCTTAAGTAGTTGTTTCGTAATGTTACACTTTTGGTATAAAACAACAGACAAAGAAAAACAATTTGTCTTTAAGGTTTTCCGTCTCTGTATCCTTATTTTCATTTCACCCACCCACTACTTTCGTTCGTTTAAGTAACAACTCGGATTAGCACAATTTCCAAAAGTGCAACTTTACAAACAAATGCCAATACCATGAATACTTATTAATGGCACGCTGTACCTGATGATTTAGTTTAACATGCAAGAAATAATAATTATGAAAACCATATAATAGAGTTTAATAGGCCTATATTCAAATATCAAAATCCTTCCCCATTACTTTTATTTTGGTAATCTTATTATGACTTTCTATGGAACATAAGTTTGTCGAATACAATACGATATCATGCAGTAATTAACTGAATACATGTCTCTTGTACCATCAACTCAAGACAGGGGGAGGGGGGTGGGGGATATGTTTCATTACATACATATTTCATTCATTACATACAGTATACTATATGCAGCTGCAGTATTATAGATAACAGAATAAACTACCGGTACAGGTACGTACAGTATGTAACAGGGAGATTTTATGTTTTATACCAGTCAGCCCAGTGCAGCTTTGAAGAGCCGGCAGAAGATTTTTCACCCGGCGCAGCATTTTGCATTGCACAGAGCCCGCGCAGGATTTTTTGCACCCGGCGTGGTATCGCTCAGAGCCGGCGCAGGATTTTTGGCAACCGGCGCCGCGTTCGGCGAAAAAAAAAATAAAACTTTTCAATAGGTATGAAGCGCCGTTTACGCCAAAACTATCTGAATAAATATTATTCTCAAGATGTGTCAATAAAAAATATTATACTTAAGATGTATCTAAATTCTCGGCGGAGATTCTCGGCCGAGTTTTTCTCGGCCGAGATCTCGGCCGAGTTTTTCTCGGCCGAGATTCTCGGCCGAGTTTTTCTCGGCCGAGTTTTTCCCGGCCGAGTTTTTCTCGGCCGAGTTTTTCTCGGCCGAGAAAGTATTAAAATATGAAACGGCGGGAAATTTAAAATGGCATTGTATTTGCAATAATTACAGTATTTACGGCACGCATTTTGGATGTTAGCGAACGAACTATTTCAAGGCGTTGTAAACAATATGGACTGAATAATAATAAATAGCCTACTCTGATATCGATAATGTCAACCTTGATAAAGCTATACGATATATATTGAGCAATATTTCCCGCTGTTACAACTTTTAAGATTATAAATTCTCGGCCGAGATCTCGGCCGAGAAAAACTCGGCAGAGAAAACTCGGCCGAGATCTCGGCCGAGAATCTCGGCCGAGAATTTAGATACATCTTAAGTATAATATTTTTTATTGACACATCTTGAGTATAATATTTATTCAGATAGTTTTGGCGTAAACGGCGCTTCATAAATAGGTACTGCTGCACTGTACTGCTGTACTACAGTACAACTGTAATATCAAATATAGCAGTCCCTGCAGCAACAAACTGCCCCAATTTATACAAAGATAGTATTAGGTATCTGAATGTTGATATAAATTGAATTCGGAGGCGTATATTGACGTCACGACCAATCACAGATCGTTTTCATATTTTGAATAATTTTTAAACTGAAAACACTAATATCTCGAATATTTTAGCATCTTATTGAATTCTGTAAACGCCATTGCTGCATTGTGTTTCTGTGATATTATTGCATCTAATTCATCTGATTTTGAATTTGAGTCGTGTACCCCATTGCACGGCCCTAACGCTACCAGGACTTCTGGACTTAACGCCACGGACCTACAGCTACCCAGCTACCAGGCAGCCAGGACCTAAAGCGCCAGGACCTAACGCTGTAACGCTCCATAACCGTACAGACGTACGGTACTGCAGTACTGACGTAGGCATAGTACTGTAGTAGCTGAAGCTGATTAGTCTTGCACATTCAGACATTACCAATACCGGTATCAGATTAATAATCAACCACTCCAGGTAACTACAGAACTATGTACGTTCTACCACGAATTTCAGCGCATCCTCGCCCCTGGTCTCACCGAACGCAACATCGATGGTACAGCAATCCTGCGACCGCAGATCCGTACGACCTCGTCGTTATCGGATCGGGACCGGGGGGCTACGTCGCGGCCATAAAGGCCGCGCAGCTCGGGATGCGAACCGCCTGCGTCGAGAAGAACCCCACACTGGGCGGTACGTGTCTCAACGTGGGCTGCATCCCGTCCAAAGCGCTGCTACACAACAGCGAGCTGTACCACCAGGCCCAGTCAGGCTCCCTCGCAAAACGCGGTATTAAGTTCGATGGTTTGGAACTGGACCTGGGATCAATGATGGCCCAGAAAGATTCATCCGTTAAGGCCCTAACAGGGGGTATAGACTATCTATTCAAACAGAATAAAGTCGATAGGATAAACGGTCATGGAACTTTAGTATCTCAGAACGAAGTTAAAGTGACCACAGGTAATGATTCCCAGGTTATAAAGGCTAAGAATATATTAATAGCGACGGGTTCTGAAGTGACTCCGTTCCCAGGGGGTGGGATTGTTGTCGATGAGACCTCCATCATCTCTTCAACCGGGGCGCTCAGTCTGGCCTCAATGCCCAAGTCGATGGTTCTAATAGGAGCCGGGGTTATAGGTGTTGAACTGGGGTCCGTCTGGTCCCGTCTCGGCTCCAAGGTCACCGCTGTCGAGTTCCTCGGCCACGTTGGGGGACTCGGTATCGACCTAGAGATCGCAAAGAACTTCCAACGGATTCTACAGAAACAAGGAATGAAGTTTATGTTGAACACTAAAGTGGATAGCGCGAATAAAGGTGTGGAGAACATTGCGGTAACCGTGACCGAAGCGGGAGGGAAGACGAAGGAATTGGATTGCGAGGTTCTTCTGGTCTGCGTGGGGCGTCGGCCGTACACGGAGAACCTGGGGTTGGAGGCCGTCGGGATAGGGCTGGACGATAGCGGACGCATCGAGGTTAACCCCCGGTTCCAGACCAACCTGTCCAGCGTGTTCGCGATCGGCGACTGCGTGGCCGGCCCGATGTTGGCGCACAAAGCGGAGGACGAAGGGATTGTGTGTGTGGAGGGGATCGCAGGTGGGCAGACATATGGTTGTTATAGACACATCTGGTAATAAAAATCTTTAAAACTGGGTGACATATGCCCCGGATCGTGTCACACAAGGGCTTTAAACCTTCAACTTTCGATTAATGTTCAGGTTCACACGTAAACAATAACTCTAAACTCATAAAATATTTTGGGCTATTTTGCAATAGTCCAGATTAGCAGATACTTCTGATTGGTTGTCAATGCTAGAAATACCAGCTTTAAACTTTCCAAGTAAGATAGAATATTAGGACTAAATGCATTTTGTAAGTTGACTGTTTATGGGTGAACGTCTCAATAGGCTACAATGTGTTCTATATTTTAGTTGAGAGTTTAATGTTGAAAGTTGAATGCTCATGTGTGACCCGGTGGGCCTTTCCAACCATTCAGCCGTGTCCCAACCCCCATAACGTGTTAAAGTTTAAACTATTGCGATACCATTTAAAATAATTAATAGTAGGTTGTAGTCCTAAGGGTTACTTATGTTGTAATATTTTATTAAACAAATTGATGACGACAGCAAGTGCACCAGCTTAGCTAGCCAATCTTGTAATTAAATGGACACTCTAGGAGATCAGTTTTAGATAGATCGTTTTATATATTAATAAAGAGATTCCCCATCCCCTATATATTTATGTGCTTCTCTATCTCACAGGTGGTCCTGTTCACATAGACTACGACTGTGTCCCTTCGGTTATCTACACCCACCCCGAAGTCGCTTGGGTTGGTAAAACGGAAGAGCAGCTTAAGGAAAGTGGGATACCTTATAAGGTTAGACACAGTCAATATTCTCTGACCCACTCACGAGACTCACAAGATAAACTATCTCTGTATTTTTTTCAAATTGAATTAAATTTCATACATTAAGATTTTAAGGTATAAATTGTGTTGGGGGGGGGGGGGGGGGGGGGGGGGGCGGTATAATACTATATCGGGCTCATCCTTGTAGTAACGGTAATTTGTATTTAAGTTAGCATTTTGTATTTACCAGTAAATATCCAAAATACATGGATTGTTTATTTCTATCTATTGAAGCTGCTCTGCTCATTGAGATGCCATGCCGGCTTGTCAACAAAGTTGCACATCTCCCTATTCCCCATGACTTTCGCTATACTATCCGCATCGTTAGGCCTGTGTCCTTTAATAATTATTATTTACAAAACAAGGTTTAGGAGCTAGAGCTGCGAGAAACTGAATCAAAATTGTCTTGTTTCAGTTTGAATAAACTTATTCAAAAAAATACTTTCGGTTCAGTTAGTATTTCACTAATTTTTTCATCTTTCTTCTTACTTTGTGGAAGGGAAATTCCGATTGATTTGATTTATTCTTTCTTTACATATTTGATTAGGTTGGGAAGTTCCCAATAGCTGCAAACAGTCGAGCGAAGACTATAGACGACTCTGAAGGTCTGGTTAAGGTGTTGGCCTGTCAGGAGACAGACCGTCTACTGGGCTGCCACATAATATCGGCTGCTGCAGGGGAACTCATTAACGAAGCGACACTGGCGATGGAATACGGCGCTAGTTGCGAGGATGTTGCTAGGGTCTGCCACGCCCATCCCACCTTCTCGGAGGCCCTCAGGGAAGCCAACTTAACCGCTTACTTCGGGAAAGCTATTAACTTCTCCTGAGACTAGTCGCTTTATTTTATATTGTAGTTTTATTATTGACACTGATGTTGTTTATCTTACAATTAGCGATTTATTATTTAGTTTGGTTATATTACATTCTAGATTTTAGGTATTTTATTGTGCTGTGTACTATAGTTGGCTTAAATATATCCTTATAAATATAAATAGCCCGTTGTTTAATAAAGACATAACCCGGGAATCGGAATCTGTTAATATTTGACACAATGATATAAAAATTCAATGATATAAAGATAAATAATATTATATGGAAAAGGGAAAATTCATTTTTATCTGAAAAAATCCACTTTTTCTCAATAAATTCATAGAAAACAGAGTAAGAAAGTACTGCTTTCTCTCACTATCCTTACTTGCTATCATTTCATTTCATGTCCGGATTCCACCGGCGGTTTAATTATTCATTTTAATTAGCACAAATAAAATAGCATTAAAAGCGCGTTGGACGGCGCTAGCACTGACTGATTAAAAATGAGAAGAACATAAAATATAATATTGTCGAATAAAACCATATTAAAATACTGAGTTTTCAAGCAATCACATTAATAGTGGGGCCCTGGTGTTAATGATTAGTATATGGCAAAATATAAGTTTGTTTATAATCAAATAACTTCTATATTAGGCTCCATGCCCAGACTATAAAGTACCGGTATATAATATATGTTATTATGTTATAATATATGTTAATATATTCTACCAACACCAAGTACCGGTTAAATCTATGTATCAGTTAGTCCGGTAGCCTACTAGGCCTTAGGCCTAATCTAACAATCTCACTTTCTTTCTATTTGTAAAACAAACCACTTTTGATCCATCATCGTTGCAAGTATTAAGTTATTTAATATTTGTGGTCCTTGGCAATATTTAACATAGTGTTGTTTAGTTTATCGAAATATATGTTTCCATTCAAAATACCAATAAGTTTAGCAGTCGAAGCGCCTTGTTTAGTTAAACAATCCGCAAGTTGATTGTATGTTGGAACCCAGGTTAATCCATCGACTTCCCCTTTATCCACCATTTCCTTGAGTACAGCAATCTCAAGTCGAAGTCGTTTCTCAATAACCGGCTTTGAAGAGTCAATAGCATCTACCAATGATTGGTTATCAGTTAGGACATATACTGGTGTATGTTTAGTATTTATAATTTCTGATACAGTGCAAGACAAAGCATATGCATCCTCACAGGCTGCAGAACATGCAAGAGCTTCCGCTGCCAATGTACTCTTCACTACTCGTCGTATACGATGGCTCTTCCAGCTAATTGGAGCACAATGACCATTCTCACCAACTAGAAATGCAATATAGCCTGCCTACTACTACTACTACTAGGATCGGCATGCTGCATTGCAGCTGCATTTTTAAGAATGCTGTGCTGGCTTGTCAACAAAATTGCACCGCCACAACTCCCTATCACCCATGACATTTGCTAGATCATCCGCATCTTTAAGGCCAGTGTCCTTTAAGATGCGTCTCAAGAAAGTCATGGGCTGTCCACCTTGCTTATTCACTCCATGAGGCTGCCAAAGTACAAGATTATGCACTGGCTGGTCCTCACGGCGAAAGCAATGTCCTGCAAAGCGGAGGCGATTTTGTTCTAGTGTCAAGCTTGGGGGAACCAATGAGACACCTCCAATGTTATATAGTGTCTGGTTGGAGATGTGTGCATTGTACTTGACACAATGTACCCGGCGTAGCATTCTTGTGAATGTGCCATCCAGAGATTTGGTGTCCTCAGCAGTTAGAGCCCAGCATGGACTCCCGTAGAGGAGTACTGGAACTACTGCTGCTCTAAATAATTGGACCTTAAGTTTCCGATTAATTCTAGGTGACTTCCAAATCCTGGAAAGCCTATTCAAGGCTGCCCATGCCTTTCCCTCTCGTATTCGAAGGTCCTCACCTGACTTCTGGATCCATGATCCCAGGTAACAGAAGTCGTCCACATGCTCAAGCATACCATCCTTTGAGCTTATGCTCATCCGATCAGAGACTTGCTCAGCACTTTCAAAGTTAACTGTCAGAATTTTGGTCTTTCTGGAGTTAATAAAAAGACCAACACTAGAAGCAGCATGTTCTAATGAGCTGAGGAGCCGCTGGGCTCCCTCTAATGATTCTGAGAGTACTCCTAAGTCATCAGCAAAGTCTAGATCAGTTAGGTACTTGGCAGGATTTCCTCGACTTCTGGAGCCAGTAGGTGGAGTTATCATCACCCCATCATCATTATGATGATCTAAGGACATGCGTAGAACATAGTCAACCACAATAATGAACAAGAATGGTGCAAGTGTGTCTCCTTGGAGGACGCCCTGCCTGAGAACCTGAATCGGGAAGATTTCCAAAACTGGCATCAGTATATATGACAATGTATGATTTAGATAAATTACCAATCTCAGGATAACATAAAATACATTCTGTATTCTTTAATTTTGTTAATGTCTTATTAGCATAATACAAGTCTTTCACAGTTCCTTTCCGGGCAATGCAGGCTAAGTAACAAGATTCAAAGAAGCAATCAGGTCGAGATTGGCTAACTATCCAGTTGAGTTTCCCACAAAAACTCCGAAGGTCAGCAATTTCCTTCTGTGTTAAAGCACTATCTTTAGGACGCTTAGAATCGACTTTCACTCCTTCGGTATTACGTATATAGTCATTTAAGTCAAGTGATATGACATTATTACTTTGCTTTAGATTTAAACCAACATATTTCAACATTGTATTTTCCTCAGTACTTATAAGGAACTCTTTGCGCAATTTAGTGATTATTTGTTGAACAAATATGTCAGTACCTCCCCATAGGATGTCGTCGACATGACAGCAGATAATACCTTGAAGAAGTTCTTGATAATGATAAAAAAATAACGCAGGGTCATATTTAGACTTTACCATACCAACAGACTTTAAGGTTTGTTCTAGTTTTAAGTACCACTGTCTACCAGCCTCACTTAAACCATATACGCATTTATTCAACCTCCAAAGCTTGTTGGTAAGTGCCTCTTTTGGAGGCTTTATAAATAAATCTCTGTCAACATCAAGCCCTTGCAGGAATGCACTCTTTATATCCATTGTGTTCAACCTCCATTTATTAGATGTAATAATGACAAGGCCAATTCTAACAGAGTCCTTACCACATGTTGGGGAATCTGAACGCATTGAATCAAAACACTCATAACCTCTGGCACACAATCTTGCCTTAAGACGTAATATTCCACCTTTAATTCGTTCATCAAAATTCCAAGTCGTTGTAATGAAAGGTTGCCCAACATTTTCAATTTCAGTATAGGTGTTCATATCCTTCCATTTTTGCAGTTCTTCAGATATAGCCTGTTTTACCCTCACAGGATCAAATGAATCTCTGGCCTGATAAACAATATTGCATGACTTATCTTCATCTTCTGTCCCATGGTCAAAATTCCACTGTTGGATGTCGTCCTTGAAGCTTAAACATTTTGAATCACCAGTTATTTTATCTTTTATATTGTAGCAATGCCAATATTTTCCTGAAGCCTTTCCAGCTCTCCCTATAACTTTTCCAGTTTTCCAGTCAGAACTACCCATTGGCTGATATTTTATATTATCATTTGTCTTAGGCATTTCCAGCTTACCATCCTGGGTACTTGGCTTATCAGTAGTTTGATTATTGGCAGTTGTGATATCGTGTGGAATGGAATTATTGGGTTGTTTCTCCCCATCTGTTTCATCATCTCCATCACTTGGTATGGCTCGTTTCTGTTTATTATCAACTTCTTTACCCTCACTGTTTACCTTATTGTCATTCTTTGGATCTATGGATCTTTCCTTAACTTCTAGCGGAATCGATGCCAATGTCATTCAGCAAGGGTGAACTCTATAATAAAGTCCACCATGCTTGACTAGGAATTGTTGACCATCAGATCCAAGAATCCTTGCTGGACCTTTCCAAGCAGAGGAATTATTCCGTTTATAATAAACATTATCACCATTCAGGAAAATAGTATCACTATAGGACCGTACTTGTTTATTTAATGCTCTACGTAGTTTTTCTGAACTTTCTTGTTGAATGTAGGCATTACGTGCACTGTGGAGGGCCTTAATATTCGCACATATAAGGTCACTTATACCAAGTCCACTAAGAGCTGGTGGTTTATTCACCATATTGGAAGGGATTATGGGATTACAGCCAAATACCAAGGAATTAGGGCTATAACCATAAACATTCTGTAAGCTGTTTTTGGCAGCAACAGCCCAATGTACTGCGATTTCGAGTTTACATGGAGTATCAGCTAGGATTTTCTCCACCATGGTACTAAGTATACCATTATGTCTCTCTACTAAACCATTCGACCAAGCACTCTCTGCAGCTGTAGTTTTAATTAATATATTAAATTGTTCACTTAACTCAATTAGCTCATGGTTAATGAACTCTCCTCCATTGTCAGAAAGGAATTTCTTAGGGGCCCCAAAAATTCGTATCCAATATTCCATTAGTTTTTCAACTACAACTTCTTTCTTTTTGCTTCTAATAACAGCAGCTGATCCATAACGTGTAACATGGTCTACCATATGTAAGAAATATACCCCAGGGCGGAATTCCTTCAAATCAAGGCCAACCATTTCATTAAATTGCGTAGCTGTTGGTAATCCAACCACAGGGCGGGGTGATGGTTTCTTATAAATCCGACATATTTTGCATTCTTTGCTTATTTCATCTACAATAGACATTATCTCTGGGTTTTTACACTCAGCAGTCTTTATCAAGTTCTTCAATGCATCTGCATGTGGATGAGCAAATTGTCTATGAAGTTTATAGACTGCATTATTCAGATCAGATCCCTCCAACTCATCAAGTGGAGCAGCGAATAAACACCGTCTAGTATCGGAATTACTAGGATTCATAGATCTAGAAAGGGTCAAACAATAATGGCCAGTTTTTGTAACCATAACCTTTTGTGGTTCTCCGAACATTGTCACAGTATCATTTTTAAAATTGATAACTGCTTTAGCTTTCTTTAGACTGGGCTGTGAGAAAAGTAAAGGAATTTCACAATCAACCACATCTGTTACTAGAAAAATTTTTCTTGAACCAATATATATTGGAATTTCTAATTTATATAAAGAAACATTCCGATTTCCATCTCCAAATTTAAATACAGTTGAGCTCGGAGTTTTTTTAACCAATCTTTGATCAGACCCATTCAGACTGTCTATATAAATCGCAACCCAACTCTTTCCACATACTGTTGCCGTACAACCACAATCAATAATGGCACAACCAATGGTTTCTCCAAATAACTCGGTATCAGGATGGATATCTTTATCTGTAAATAGTGTAATTTTAGAATCCTCCTCTTGTGGAAGTTCTGGACAGTTGGCTGCCCAGTGGTAAATAGAATGGCAAACGGAGCAACCACTGGGTTTTCCATCATAATCCAAAGGATTAATTTTACTTGTACTTGTACTTCCTATTCCACCATAATGTCGTCTTAAATTTGCTACTCGACCTGGTTGTTGTCTGGGGAATCGTTGTTTAAAGCTTCGATAATAATTACCACTTCGTCTTGGCCCTCTATTGTTATATCCACCACGGAATGGGCCACGGTAGGTATAATAAACATCTTCTTCATGGGGATTTGGTTCATTCCACTGATAGCCGTCATTATAGTCTTGATAATATTCTTCCTCAAATATAGGCTCCGTTGTGTGAACAGCTGGAAATGTTGGTTCAACCTTAATATTCATAGTATCACTGTTATTTGATTCTCCGGATATTCGGGAGTCACCATGTATACGGGTAATTTGTAACTTCATATCCTTGTAAGTAAACTCATTGACTGACGCTCGTGCAAGGTGGGAATCTGCTTCCGATAAACTCGCACATTCAAGAAGTTGGTAGGCGAGAAATTCTTCGGGAAAATTCAGGTTATACATTTTACATTTATTATAAAGTCGTTCAAACTCTATAAGATAATCAACCATTGACATGTCAGCTGGGCGCCGGAACTTTACAAATGAGTTTATTGCCTGGAAGATCACCAACGGACGACTTAGTTCGTATAATGAATCGAGTTTTTGGATGACCAAATCAAGCCCTCCAGCAGAATTTAATTGGGCGAGTTCTAGTTCAAAAGCTGCATCTCTAGCCTTACCACTGAGGCTTAGAGCGAGCGCAGTTCCTTGTTTATCGGCCCTAATATCCGTAAAGTGTTTCCAAGCACTGACTTCCTTCTTCCAAATTTCGTATGAAACGCCATCTCGTAATTGGGGAGGAGCCTTGTATGAAGAAGTAGATCGATCGGAAGCTGTTGAAGAGGACATCGCCATTTCAACCACGCTCTGCTACCAAATGTTAATGATTAGTATATGGCAAAATATAAGTTTGTTTATAATCAAATAACTTCTATATTAGGCTCCATGCCCAGACTATAAAGTACCGGTATATAATATATGTTATTATGTTATAATATATGTTAATATATTCTACCAACACCAAGTACCGGTTAAATCTATGTATCAGTTAGTCCGGTAGCCTACTAGGCCTTAGGCCTAATCTAACACTGGTAGCTCCCTCGCTCTCAATTTAACAAAATTATTTAAAAAGATTAAATTTAAAAAGTGATCCACATCAGCGATCCGTTATTTTTCGGCCCAACCCGATGTTGATTTAAACAGTTCAAGGACACACTTTTTCCTGACTTGGTGTGGGATATTAGTCCCACGCAGCATGTTAATAATGTAGTAGTATATTAATTGTTCCTTCATCGTAACCTCATTGTCTGTTAACCCTTTGAAGATTGACGGGAGGCAATATTTACTAGTGGCTAGTGCCGGAAGGCTGGGGATTCGAGTTTCCATCCACCAACCACATAGTCTGCAAATAGTACGGAGTCGTCTTTCCCTGCCAGGTGTTGTACTAAAAGGTAACTAAACAAGTTTTGAACTTTCCAGTTCCCACAATTAAAGCTTGAGTGAATTAGCCTTGCTTTAGATGTAAGTTAAGACAATTCCGACCCGGACAATTCCGACTCGAACAATTGCGACCCGGACAATTCCGACCCATTCAAAACTCTAATGAAATTTTCATGGGTCGGAATTGTCAGGGTCGGAATTGTCCCAGGTCGGAATTGTCTGGATACAAATAAATAAAAATAATTAATATAAATTACCGCTAATCAATAACAAAAATCTATGTTCTAGAACACCCATTATTTTTTTTAATTGATAGCTTGTACGTTTTAGAACATTTAAAAAAATAGCAAAAACTAGCTAGTATTATAAAAATTTGGTGTGGGTGTGCCTAAAATACACTATACCGAATACATGCAATTCGAAAAATACTACAGTATGTAACTCTAAAATTACATAGCAAACGTCCATGAAGTATCCATGGAATATATACTGTATGTATGGACATGTAATTTTATGTTGATAATAAAACAATGGAATGTTAAATACAATTTTTATTTATAATTATTATTAAATTATTTTGGCTCGGAATTGTCCTATGCTGGATCCGGACAATTCCGACCCGGACTATTCCGACCCATGAAAATTTCATTCGAGCTCTAAGTGGGTCGGAATTGTTTTTGTCGGAATTGTCCTGGTCGCAATTGTCCGGGTCGAAATGGTCCGGATCGGAATTGTCCGGGTCTGAATTGTCCGGGTCTGAATTGTCCAGGTCGGAATTGTCCGGGTCGCAATTGTCCAGGTCGGAATTGTCCGGGTCGGAATTGTCCAGGTCGGAATTGTCCGGGTCGGAATTGTCCGGGTCTGAATTGTCCAGGTCGGAATTGTCCGGGTCGCAATTGTCCAGGTCGGAATTGTCCGGGTCGGAATTGTCCAGGTCGGAATTGTCCGGGTCGGAATTGTCCGGGTCTGAATTGTCCAGGTCGGAATTGTCCGGGTCGGAATTGTCCGGGTCTGAATTGTCCGTGTCGCAATTGTCCAGGTCGGAATTGTCCGGGTCTGAATTGTCCGGGTCTGAATTGTCCAGGTCGGAATTGTCCGGGTCTGAATTGTCCAGGTCGGAATTGTCCGGGTCGGAATTGTCCGGGTCTGAATTGTCCAGGTCGGAATTGTCCGGGTCGCAATTGTCCAGGTCGGAATTGTCCGGGTCGGAATTGTCCAGGTCGGAATTGTCCGGGTCGGAATTGTCCGGGTCTGAATTGTCCAGGTCGGAATTGTCCGGGTCGGAATTGTCCGGGTCTGAATTGTCCGTGTCGCAATTGTCCAGGTCGGAATTGTCCGTACACCCTTTAGATATTACCACCAGAGATGAGAACGTTTGTATTTCATAGAGCTCATTCAGCAGATTAATATACAGTTAATAAATTACCAAGGCGAAGTAGAGATCTTTGAGCTTTTCGCCAAGTCTCAAGATTCCCAACTAAGGCCGCATCAGTATTAGTTGACCCATACATATATAGGTGTGCATATAGTTTTCCATACCAACGCTATTATGTCTACAGGGACATCATCTGTTGCTAATCCACGCGTATTATCTTTTGAACCATTCATCCATATCTTCTTTATAAAATGATTAATATTATGTTTGGAAGGAGACAGGGGTAACCCTAAATACATACATTTTGTGGTTGATTCTAGTACGTATCTAGTTCTAGTAAGGATCTAGTTCTAGTAAGTCTTGTGATACTATATTTTCTTTTTCATTTGAAAGACTCGCCCTGATGTAATTCTCACATAGTGTGTCTTCTTTACATTGAGCACTAAATCGTGGGCTTGTAAGTAATTTTCACATGTTAATCATCAGCATGTTTTTCAACATGCGTTCAGCATGTCTTTATACTCGACATTATTAGTAAATCATACGCATACCCAAATAATGTGAAAGCCTCCTTGATTAGGTGCAACCCCAAAACTGATCCCTGAAGCTGATCAAACAGATCATCCAGATAGAGGTTAAATAATAACGAAGATAAAACACCACCCTGTCTCACAACACGTTGTAGTGCTATACTGGTTCATGAGATGCTTAAGTCGGCTTGCCACTACCTTAAGCAAGTTATTAGCACGATCCCGTATGTGCTGCCAATATCTTTTGTTTTCCAATTGATGTCTGACCCTTTTATTATTCAGCTTGTACCATGCATTTCGAGTTGGAGATATATGCACGGGAATGACACATGGATTTGGACATGGAGGACCACTGTGCTGAACAATGTACACACAATGTATTATTAGAGATAGATTAGGATATTTAGGTGTAGGAAGAAGAGTTTTTCTCACCGTATGTGGCTGCTGACCCATGCGCTGAAAAACCTGTCCAGTAAGTGGTACTGCTGTATGTTCAGTCCTGACACTTTAACCTCACAAAGAGATGTCTTCTGAGACCCTCCTTCTGCAGTGACTATACATCTGCTAGTGGTGGCAAGCTGCTCAAGAAAGTCGCTCTGATTTTTTATCAGTAGAGCTATCTTTTCGTCTATATCTAAAACATCAAAAATGTTGCTTGTTGGTGTTAACGCATCCTCTGACTTTTCCTTGTGTACAGGGGTTTACAAGCCCTTGATGGCTTTTCCCATCCGCAATCACTATTCAATCGCTGCGAGTAGGATCAACCCAAACATTTGTAATGTTGAATAACCAGAGTATCAAGTCAGGTTTCATTTCATCAAAGATTGATAAGAGTTTTTAGAGTTATAACTACGACGATATAAGAAGGTTGACAAATGAATGGTACCGCCACACTGGGCACAACCCTGGGACAGGATACGATACGATATCCAATTTTCATATCGTAGTCATAGTATTTTTTCGATACGTACTCCGTATCATCATAACGCAGAAATTGGCTTAGAAAATAGCGCGAAAGGCTCCCATCACTGCGTTATTTTAACGCGTCGGGCTATTTCCAAAATTTTGCGGTATTCGACTATTATAATGAGCAAAAACTATGAAAATTGCGTTATTTTAAGATTTTCCATTTAATAGACATGAAATTTATAAACCTTGTAAGTTGTAACTGAATTTATAGCGGTGGTAGATTGTATAAGGTGAACCTGTTCCTTATGAAGGGAAGATTTAGTTTGAGAACGTACTTTGAGAATCGACCTTGGATTAGGACACCCCCACCCGCAATTAGAAAGTTAGGATTGATTTAGTTTTACATTTAAAAACATGAAAATTTCAATAGGCTACAGATTGAACTCAGTCGAGTGCACAATATCCACTAATATAAACTGATTTGAAACAGATTATGAGATAAATGGTTTTAAAGTTAAAGGACAAATACAGATTATAGCAGCTTTCGACAATAGAAATTTTTGTAAAAAATGAATGTAAAATTGAACGAAATTTTTCATCATTGCTAAAAAAAAACCTTTAATTTGCAATTTTATTCATATTTACCTGGGGAGACTTTCTGACGAGATGGCCTTATACAATTATTGAAAAAATACTTCTAGATTTGAAATCTCCATTAAATTCGGCACAGCATATGATCAAAAAAATTCGACAATTTTCAAAATACCCCCCCTGTGACGGGATCCAGGAGGGATCCCGATTTATCCGGTGTGGTAATTTAGTCCACGCGTCCCCGCCGTGTATAAGGATGAAATAAAGTAACTGAGTTCTGAAGTTCGGTGTATAATAACAATAGGGCATAGGATATAGATATAGATATAATGTGTACAAGGCGGGATACGGTAACTAAAGTCCCGTGATCCCCTAACTAAACTAATTGACTACCAACCTACGCTAGCACTGCTGCACTGAGATAACTGAATCACTGATTAATAGGTTACTGGTTATATTGCACGGTGGCCTTATTGCTACTCAATCGATGCCTTTCCCCCCTCTGATTGGTTAATACCCTTGTTGGCGCCCCGTGGAGTATTCCCGTTCACTCCACCTGTTCTCCCTGGGTTAGGGGGTTTGGCCCCTGACCCTCTATTGTGTGCTTCCTTCCCACTCTTATTGGGATGGCACGAGTTGGTTAATTGCCCAATCTCGTGGCTCCCAATATTGCTTATCGGCTTATAACTTTATGGGGTGTTGGCGGGATTGAATAAGCTAACACTCCCCCCCATGCTATCTTCCCGGTAAGAAGATAGCATCAACCTAAAAGTGCGTTACAATCCCGCTGGATCCCGATCTAGTATCGGGTGTGGGGTGGAATTCTTTTCTCTAGGAGCCGGCTTTCCAGGCCGCCCCCTATGGGTATGATAACGCTACCCTGTGTGCCTGGCGTCTCATGTCGGGCCGATCGCGCTCACCTCTTCACACGACTTTTGTTTCCCCAACACTTTCGCCCTATCTCCTCTCCACTCTCACCCTAACTCTCTCATACCCCCGGACCTCCTCGTCCCTCACTCAGCCTCTTATTCTCCCCCCCCCACACTAGAATTGCGTTCGTACTCTCTCCGCACTTCGCACTCTTACTCCGTTCCTCAACCCCACTTTGACTACCTCATCCCTTCTGACGAATTTCACTCCCCTCCCATGCCGTCGCATTCAAGAAGTGTGAAATCGTCTGGTGTCTCGTCCATAGTGCCATAGTCAGTTATCCCCCCAATCCCAGTAGCTAATTGAGAAAAGGTTGTGTGACTATAGTACTTACTCCAAACGTATGTATTTTTACTGCTAATTACTACGTACGTACATACAAATTGCACTTATATGATTATTTGCATTAATTAAATTTATACTGAGTAGTTCGTACGTTCCACGCGGCGCCTTCCAGGCGGCCCACGTCCCATTCTCAGTCTCACTCCCTTGGCTCTCGGGAACCTATCTGTTCCCCCGGGGGTAGTTCCCCCTAATGTCCTCTTCCCTGGGCCGTTTCTTGGTTATCACCGTACCTCTGGCCTCATCCGCTTTCTGCTTTCGGACCTTCGCCGCCACTTCCTTGCTGATCCCGGTCGTTGGCTCCTTGGGCGCTGGTGTTATTAATGCCCGATACCGCTTCGCTCGGTGGCCCCTCAGAATGGCCTGGTTGTCTCCCTCGGGTGGCGTCCCATAGGATCATTTTCATTGCCTTTGGTACGTGTTCCGCCAAGAAATCCCTAAACTCCCTCCGGTTCTCTGGTGTCCACCTGTCCAGGTACCGTTGCGTGTTCATAACTCCGGCGAACGACGCCGCCGTTGCTACCTCTTGATAGGTAAACGGTAACCTTCGCTTTATGATTTCCATGTGGGTCTCCTGGTTTATGAGGAAGAAACCCCACTTGAACTCTTGGGCCTTCATGCGCTGGCGCGTCATGGCCCCGACGTCGGCCCACTCCTCGAACCTTGTGAACTTCTCCTCGTCGTTCATCCAGTCGCACTCGCGTCCGTAGTGTCCCCGAAAGTGGCACTTTGGACATCGGTTATGCAACCGTGGACACGCCCCCATCCTGTGGCTTGGTTCTCTACAGTAGAGACAAAAGGTTCCCTTTTGGAACCGGTATAGACAGCTGCTTTCCCGATGGGTCTGTCTCCCACAGTAGTCGCAGCCGAGTACCAATGTCTCCCGTCCCACCTCGTCTTTCGTCCCAAGCGATCTCCGCGGTCTGTGGAGTCGCTGGTAGGCGAACTTCTCTACGTTGGTCTCCCTGTTTACGTCGATCTCTCCGCCCCTCTCGGGCATCGTCTCCCCGAATACTATCCGTGGTGCCGTCCCCGGTTGCTCGCCCAACCTGATGGTGCTCCCCGCGAAATCCATCGCTGGCTCCTCGTGCACCCAGGTCCGCTTGCCGGATCTGTTCCAGAAGGCCCTCGCCCCACTGGCCGTCACCACCCTTCCGCCAACCCAGTCCGTGTCCGAGTGGCCTATCCTCTCGATGGGCGGCATCTCTCCGAACTCGTCGTCGTCGTCCTCCTCTTCTGGTAGTGCCTCCAATCCCGGTATCCCGATGGATCCACTATGTCCCTTCCCGCCTTGGCTCTCGCCCGTAGCTCTCCATCCCTCTAGCTCCCTTAGCTTCCTTGGCGGTTGGTCGCCCTCGGCGCCCGCTGGTATGGGCATCGTTTGCAACCCCGACGTCGACTGTTTCGGCGATCCCACCGTCCATCCCAATTCTCGCCCTAGAGACTCCCCCGAACTCCCTGACGAAGTCCAATGAAGTTCGTCTAGGCCCGCCTGTTCCTCGAAGCCGTAACTCTGTGCCCTGGCCTCCTCTTCCCTCTCCTCTGCTTCTATCCTCTCCCGTCTAGCGACTTCTTCCAGTCGCTTTGCTTCTCGTCTGTCCGCCTCTAGCTGCTCCCATCTCTGATACGGTGTATCCGTCTCCCCGTCTACCAGATGTCGGCTGTTGTAGTACACCGACTCGCCCTTCAGCCCCGGGTGGTCTACCAGACCGTCGAAGGCCACTTTAAAGGCTCTCCTGCAGCTTAGGGGTGATCCCGATAACAGAAATGCCCCTGGTTCCCTCTCGATGACTACGGTCATGAATAAGTTAAGCAAACTTATCATCATCCAGTCCTCCTGCAGGATATATCGCTTCTGATATACCTTTATCGCTCCTCTGCGGAACTGATATACCTCCTGCTTTCCCGGTCTCGCTCCCCACTTCAGCGAGTTCGCTAGTTCTGCTCCGTATTCTTCCCTAAACTTCCCCCAGTCCATCGGTTTGTGGCATACGAGCCCCAATAGTTGGCCCATCGCCACAGCCCCGCATAGGCCTGTGTTTTCGACTAGCCCCAACCCATCCGGTGCCGTCATAGCCATAAAGACTTTCTGCATATCCAGGAGGTTGGTGGCGTCCGGACCGATGATCCTCTCCGCGTCCTCGCGAATCGCCGATCCCACTTTCGTCGTCGACTTCTCCCTTACTAAGACTTGTACCGCTTTCGGTAATCGGTCTAATTTCGGCCCGTCCTTCTTCCCATACGTCCCTAAATCGAATAGGAAGATGTCCCCATTTGGCGCGGCCAAATGTAGGAGTATGGTCCTGGCCGACCCTGCCGTTCCTCGTCTCGAACCCGCTTCGTCTTCCACGGTTCCCTCGTCATCTAGGATCATATATCCTCCTCTGTTGATGGACTCTATGAATCTTTTCCAGTCCTTCCTTGGTGATTCCCTCGGATACTTCGGAATCCCGAACTTCGCCTCGTCCCCTTTCACCACGTAGTGGAAGTGTTGGAAGATCGCGTTGTCCAGCGACGGCGTTCCGTAGGTCCCGACCAGCCGCTGCTCGTGCATCTCCCGGAAGTGGTCCTGCAGCGCTCGTGCCGCATGACCCCTTTCCAACTTCTCGTAGTATCCTCTCGTCTTCTCCTCCGGGTGTCTTTCGGTGAAATCCACCAGTATTTCTTTTCCTCCTGACTCCGCCTTCCTCTTCCTGATCAACTTACTCGCCATTCCGAACACTACACTCGCTCACCTGCAGGGTGGTGCCTTACCAAGGCGCAATACAGATGAGTGATGTATTAAGATGTTTCGTACGGTTCGACAATGGCCTACTTTCTACTTAATTGCGCCTCTTAGCCTAAATTTAACCTAATTAATTTTGGAGCTAGTAAATGAGTAAATTAGGCTCATTTTGTCCGTTACTTTTATTATGTTCTAGAACGACTTCCCTTGTGTTGCCACTATTTTCTAACTTTCAGCCCTATTCTATTTATTTTAATTCTACTGTCCTACTACCTATTACTGCCTATGGATTATTCTATTCTCTAATCCATATTCTGGCCTACTTTGTGGGCCTATGCAGTACAGCAGTATACGTCGTGTGGCCACACGATTTACCCAGCTGTACTCATATGCCCCCCTCTCGCTACTAACTCTACTTACTGCTAACTAATATCTATATCCTATTTACCCCTTTTACCTCTTACTCTCTCTCTTCTAACTAATGGTACTACGTACCCTGTAACTCTAACTAACGGTACTACGTACCTACTAACTCTAACTCTAATTAGCGGTACTATGTACCCTCTAACTCTAACTCTAACTAGCGGTACTACGTACCCTCTAACTCTAACTCTAACTGGCGGTACTACGTACCCTCTAACTCTAACTAGCGGTACTACGTACCCTCTAACTCTAACTCTAACTAGCGGTACTACGTACCCTCTAACTCTAACTCTAGGTACTACATACCTACTAACTCTCTAACTCTAGGCACTACGTACCTACTAACTCTCTAACTCTAGGCACTACGTACCTACTAACTAACTAACTTTAGGTACTACGTACCTACTAACTCTCTAACTCTAGGCACTACGTACCTACTAACTAACTAACTCTAGGTACTACGTACCTACTAACTCTCTAACTCTAGGTACTACGTACCTACTAACTCTCTAACTCTAAGCACTACGTACCTACTAACTAACTAACTTTAGGTACTACGTACCTACTAACTCTCTAACTCTAGGCACTACGTACCTACTAACTCTCTAACTCTAAGCACTACGTACCTACTAACTAACTAACTTTAGGTACTACGTACCTACTAACTCTCTAACTCTAGGCACTACGTACCTACTAACTAACTAACTCTAGGTACTACGTACCTACTAACTCTCTAACTCTAGGTACTACGTACCTACTAACTAACTAACTCTAGGTACTACGTACCTACTAACTAACTAACTATTATTTTTATTTTATTTTATTTTATTTGTGTGGGAAGGGCGTCTCGCCCTCAATCCCACCCCCCTCAGTCCAAAACTTGGACGACTAAACTCCACTCTAACTCCATTTTAAGGTGCCCCTTCCAATAGACAG